>JAULJZ010123063.1:0-11150 GCA_032270985.1 Heliamphora pulchella
AAATATAGTCAATCAAACATGCCCTAAAAGTTATTTAATAGATACATAATCCTTTCGCCACGTATTGTGTTCAAACAAGAAAAATATAATCCGTAAAATACGTGATCTAATCACGCATTTAATATAGTTAATCAAACATGCCCTAATATTCTAACTCTTCCCTGCCATGTTTGGAATGCCTAAAATGGTCTCGTTTCTTTTTTAGTTTTTTTTCCTTTTTATTAAAAAGTTGTTGCTAAAAAAAGTTTATCGGATTTGAGAGACTAAAAATTAAGTTGTTCTTTTAATGTTAAAAACGTGTTTAGGATGTCTTTTTTGTTTCTTTTTTGTACCAAATAGTTGCTTTGCCCTAATTAAAACAATGACTTCTATATAAATTCAAAGGAAATGTACTATAAATGATAAGGACATTATCAACATCTGACCACGTCATCATTATTTTTGAAATGTTAGCTAAATAAGATGTTTGCGCTTAAAAGTTGATTCAAACAAGCTTGTTCCCTTTAGAATGTTTAACAACCCAACTTTTCTCTTTTCAAAAATACAAAATTGCATCTTTAATGATTTTTTTTATAGATTTCATCGAAATAACATAGCCATTAAAATAATGACATTAGAAACTAAAGTTCTATTAAAAAGAGGGTATAATAAAGAATATTTTAAGAAAAGAAAGATAGTTGAAGTAAAGAGTCTTCTTACATGTCCATTCAAACTAGCTAGCTAAAGTAGAGCAGTGAGATTTTGGATGGTTATTTTGGCAATAACTTTGCTAGAGTTGTTCTATCAACTTAAAGAAATTATGCTTCCAAGTGCCTGTTTGTTGGGAAAATTTTACCATCAAGATAGAATGAAAATAATATTGACATGCAACTTTGATGCCCAACATAAATACAATATTTAAGGTGTTAATTACCCCCACTACAAGGTAAAATTGGCGGATTGGATAACAAAACACTTATAGAATACAACAAAGTCACCAAACTCCTGGCAACAAATTCGAAGTTTTCCTCTAAGAACTATTTTACAGAATCATGTAGACTGAAAAAGCAAATGCCAGACAGTTTCAACATACCCAAATCTGGATAATTTCCTTCAAGAACTTTTCAAAACTCATAAGCAGGGAATCTGGCATTATTGGGAGCAGTCATGTCCAGGAAAAGATAAGCCAAGCCTCCAATTCCTTCAAATAGAGAATAGGGGTTATCACCTCCATGCATCTCTCCCTCAGATATGAGCTTGTTACCTCGATCAAGGAGAAAGCAAGCAAATGCTTTGGCTCTGTATAAGAACTCCATATTCCCAGTCAGTCGGTAAATCGAGAGGAACACATATGTATTCCCACTTATGCCATGACAAATCCCAACCCGTTTGAGTAGGCCTCGGTTCCAAACTACATCCGCTGCGTTTATGGCCGCTTCTAGGAACTCTTTATCTCCAAACACCTTCACAATTCACATCAGACATTTTTCAGGCAATTGTGAGCAGAATAATTACAAGATGGAAAACAGAAAAGAGAAGTTGCATTCTTCTTATGAGAACTAAATAATGGTCATTACTCGTGGCTTTCCCATGTCACCATTTGGTCTATATGCAGGAAACTAAAGGGGGGATGTTAAGTATTATGCTTAGTGTAGTACACGAGTATTTATATACATGAGTATCTATGTTTATATAAATAATGATCCTTAGAGAGGTAGCCTTAATTTTGGTGGTTCTCTCATTAACCATCTCTTGATATCTCTCTTCATTCTTCCTCTCATTATAAGTAGCATGGACACTAACATGTAACACCATACGAACACGCAGACACGTCAATTTTCAAAAAATGCATAACACGACGCGGATATGACAAGGAAGAATTTTATATATATATTTATATATATATATATACATATTATATGCTACATATGTAAAAAAAAAAATCATTTAGTGGTAATTAAAAATATACAACATATCACTAATAAAATTAAAAGACCTTATATTTCCTCTTAAATGTTCCCAAATATTTTTAATGTGCATAATTTGTGTGCTAAAGAATGCAAAACAAATTGTTACTATACAAAAATTCATCACATGTGACATGTTTAGAGAAATCAATAAGTGTCTCTCAAGTGTCTGTTAAGTGTTAAAAAAATGTATTACATTATAAATTTAATTTCCAAATTAATTAACGTTTAAAAAGTGTCGAATACAATTTTAAGAGTATCTGAAGAGTAATCAAAGAGTGTCGTGTCCAACACGACCCGCCACCTTTGTAGAAATGTCCGTGCTTCTTAGTTCTAATTCATTTTATTTCTTTTGTTCTTGAAATCTGACTTGGTATCAAAGTACATCACAAATTCTTCTCTATTTCTTTTCTATCATTTTTTTCCTTTTATTTATTTATTTCATCGTTCATTTATCCGATCTGTAAAAAAAATCCAAGCAAAGTCAACTAGGACGGAGATGATCACCATTTTTTCCACATTTTCTGGTGTTGATGTGTTAGGGTTTTCTCCCTTTTCTTTAATTTTTGGCATTTAGGGTTTGGCTTCACAATATGCGATTTCTCCCAAACCCGTTCGAATGGATGTTGATACTCCTTCTAAGGGTGCTGACTTAAGCTTCTAGATGATTCCCTAGCAAGATTTTTGAGATTTGACTCGATTTTCTTGGTTTCGAAAGGGTTTGATTATGCTACCAAGGTTTGGTTTCTCCCTTTTCCAACAGAAGTTCGAGCTTGTTTGTTTTCTATTTTTTTGGCTTTCAGTAGGTTCGGTTTCAACCATTTCTTGCATTAGTGGTTTGTTATCCAGTTTTCGGTGCTTCTCCCTTAGTTCTTTCAACTACCTTGCAAGTTCTCTTATCATTGTGGTCTTTGAGTCCATTATTTTGTGCCTAATTTGTGCCATTTTCTGAGTTTTGGGTATCATGGACATTGGTAAGCCATCTGGTAGCAATGATGAGCCCATGATGAGTCGTGGAGGCCCTCTTAGAGGTTCCTTCCAGATCTGCTCGGTGAAGTTGGCCGGCAATAACCATACTTTTTGGTCTTGCCCTTGTTGCTTGGCTATTACTGCTCAAGGATTGACCAAATACATCACGAGTACTAATAAGGAACCCAAGACAAATGGCCTAGCTTGTGAGAAATGGCACTCAAAGAATGCTCTTGTTATGACCTAGTTGATTAATTCGATGCAATCGACTATCAGTCGTATTTTCTTACTGCAAGACATTGGTCAAAAAATTTGGACAGTCGCACCACAGACCTATTCCCAGAAGGGTAACAATGCTCAAGCTTATGAGTTACGCAAGAAGGTGTGTGGTTTAAATTAGAAAGATAGATCTCTTGCTGAGTACTATATTGAGTTGACTAATTTGCGCCAAGAGCTTGATTATTATTAGAGTTTTCAAGATATTCTTAGACTGCATTCATTGTGGGAAAAACAAACATGACAAGGAGTTGGAAGTTGCATAGTCGTGCTAATCGAGGGAGTGGTGGTAACCGTGGTGGTAGTATTGTGTGTACTCATGCACATGTCTACGAGGCTTTCATAAGTATTTCTAGTGACACCAATTCTCTTTCCCAAGAGGAGTTGCGCACTCTCTCTTGATATCTCCTCTACTATTGTTTCTGATCCGCCTTCCTCTTCTAACTTTACTCACACAGATATTCCTGCAAGTGCACTCGGTGTTTCTTTCACATGTCTTTGGATTATTGACTCTGATGCCACTAATTAGATGACAGGTTTACATTTTTCTTCTTATATTCTATGGTTTAATAAGAATAAGATTTAGAGTATCTGATGGTCCTCATCCTCTGCGATAGAGAAAGGTTTTATCTATTGCTCCTCATCAATCTCTCTTCCTCTGTTCTACACGTCCATAATTTTTCAACTAATTTTCTTTATGTTAATAGCCTTGCCCATTCTTTGAATTGCTCTGTGACCTTTATTCCTAAATATTGTCTTTTAGGAGAAGAATATGGGAAGAACGATTGGCAGTAGTAGAGCACATGATGACCTGTATTTTTTTAATGTTGTCTGTTGTTAGTCAATTTATGCATGACCCTCGTGTAGTCGTGTTACGCATCTTAATGTAGTGTTTTCGCATTTTACGGTACCTTAAGTCGACTTTGAAAAAAGGAATTTTGTTTGCAAATCACGATTACATGAGATTAGAGGCATTCACTGATGTGGAGTGGGCTTGGATCTGTCAATGATAGACGATCTACTTCAGGTTACTGTACTTTTGGAGAAACAAGAAGCAAGTTGTAGTAGCTAAATCCATTGCAGAGGCTGAGTATACGACTATGGCTCATGGAATTTGTAAATTTATGTGGCCTCAAGTTTTGTTGGGATACTTAGGTGTGTATGGTGATGCTCTAATGAGATTATATTGTGATAATAAAGCTACCATCAACATATTGAGATTAACTGGCACTTCAACGAGGAAAACTTGAACAAAGATTCAATTTATATGCTTTTTGTAAAATCAAGAGATCAACTAGCGGGTGTCTTCACTAAGGGACTTAGTAGCAAAGGGTTTCATTCTATTAGACGCAAATTGGGCATAAAGAATATCTATGCGCCAATTTGGGGGAGTGTTAAAGTATTTTACTTAGTGTAGTATATGGGTATTTATGTACTCTCATCTCTATACCGAATCAAACCAAACTATGCCTATGTTTAATTGAGATCGGCTATATGACCTACTCTGTTAAGAGCCATATCTTCAGTTAGTTTCAATAAATTCATATATTTTCTTAAAACAGCATCCCATGTTAATTTAGATCTACCCTTCCTCTAGTATTTTTATTACCACTGCATCAATTGGTTCCAAATCAGTTTAATCTATTTTCTCTGAACTTATGCTCAATTGGTGCAATCCCTACCAGCCCACAAATCCTTTTGTTCCTAATTTTATCTTTTCTAGTCTTACCATACATTCTCCTTAACATTCTCGTTTCAGCAACACTCATCTTATTTATGTGATCTTTCTTAGCAGTCCAACATTCTGACTCATATAGAATCACTGGTTTAATAACTGTCTTATAAATTTTTGCATTTTGATCTTGTAGGTATCCGTCGATCACATAGAACACTGAATGCACCCCTCCACTTGAGCCAACTAACTTTGATTCTATGGCTCACATCATTTGCAATAGATCCATCTTTGTTAATAATCGAACCTAGACAACAAAAATTTTTACTCTTAGGTAATCTTTCAATTTTGTTTCTAGTTACTCGAAACCCTTTTGAATCCAAAGTTTCTCTCCACATTTCAAACTTAGTGTTAACTCCACTCATAATCTCATCCACTAGGACAATATCATCTGCAAACAACATATACCATGGGACATCATCATAGATATGTCTAATCCGTCTATCCATAACTAAGGTAAAAAGATAAGAATTCAAAGCCGATACTTGATGTAATCATACTGTAATTAAAAATTCACTTGTTTCTCCTGTAGGTAATCTAATTGTTGTGGTAGCTCCATCACATGTGTCTTATCATATCAATATACCTCTTTGTCACACCCTTCTCTCCAATGCCCACCATATACTATGTCTAGGCACTCTATCATTAGCCTTTTATAAGTCTATAAAAGCCATATGAAAATCTCTCTTCTTTTCTCTATACTTTTTTATTAATCTTCTCAATAAGTGGATTGTTTCCACAGTTGATCTACCAAGCATAAAACCAAACTGATTCTTTGACACGGTTGTTATTAACCTTAAACGATGTTCAATTATTCTTTTCCATAATTTTTTACATGACTCATCAACTTATACCTCTATAATTGTTACAATTTTGAATATCTTCTTTGTTTTTATATATAGGTACTACAATACTTTTTCTCCATTTTTCGAGTATTTTTCTAGTCATTATGATTTTATTAAATAATTTCGTTAAATAAAACACGCCCACTTCACCTAGGCATTTTCACACCTCCATAAAGATACCATCTCATCCTAAGCCTTACCTGATTTCATTTTATTCATTGAAGTTTCCACTTCAAAATTTCTTATTCTACAATAGAACGTATATTCTCTAATAGTCTAATGTCATCCGAGTTATCAGATTTCTCTTATTCAAATCTTTCTACATGTTTTTCGTTTAATAATTTTTCAAAATGGGTTTTTCATCTTTTCTTGATCTCATCATCCTTTCACTAACACACTTGAATGCTCACTTTTTATGCATTGAACTTGAGTAAGGTCTCTTATTCTCCTTTATCTCTACTTAGTGAATTTATAGATGTTCTTTTCTCCTTTACTATCTAATGTCGTATAATAATCATCATAAGCTTTTAATATAGCATTTCTAAAGGTTCTCTTAACGTCATTACAAACTTTTTTATAGCTTTCCTTAGTTATAAGGCATTTTCCCTTTTGGCTCTCTAAGAACTTCTTTTGATATCATTTTAATGTAGTCCGCAATTGTACTCCACATAGTATTAGTATCTTCCAAATCTCACTTTATTTTTTTTACACATTTTGTCCTTAAAAGTCTCTAATTTCTCACCTTTAAGATTCTACTATTAGATTCATGAGATTCTAATATCTCTTCTGACTTAATGTTGTCGCTTAATGTGAATATTTAGTACAACAAGTCTATGTTGTGATATTAAGCTCTCACCTACTCTATGTTTATATAAAAATGATGGTTATAAAGGTAGTCCTAATTTTGGGTGTTCTCTCACTAGTCATTTCTTGATTCCTCTCTTCATTCGTTTATCATTCATCTTATTTCTTGTGCTCTTGAAATATAACCAAGGACTTCTACTTGAGTATATTAAATTGTTAACTACCAACTTATCTAAAAACTTAAACTATTTGAGAGAAGGGTAACTTTGTTATTTACGAAAAATTGATGAGCAGTCCAATTAATAGGCCGTTTACTGTTTTTCATCTAGTATAAACAAATTTATCGAGCAAGTTCCATCCTCATAAAAGTGTTAACGTGCAAGATCCTTTTGGAACAAATACCTTAGAACATATAAATTTATCTGTTTTTTATTGAAAGCGCGCATAAAGAACACAGATAAATTTATTTATGTCTTTTTAAAACATGTATAAAGAACACAAATAAATTTATCTGTTTGCATTATCTGTGTTGATATGCAAACAGATAAATTTATCTATTTGTTATCCAAAACATATAAATTTATCTGTTTACATGGTATTTTCGGGAGAAATTGCGCAATTAGACCTTGCACGTTAAAATTTTTGTTGATAGATCTTGTACGTTAAAATTTATTTTTTTGAACCTTTGGCTGAAATCCCCTATTATTTATATCCTCAACACCTTCACATGTGGCCTAACTCTCATCCATAAGCCGACCAAACACGTGCAATTTTATTTTAATTATTTAGTAGATGGTGAGACTTGATCACAGGATCTATTGCCTACTCTGATACCAAGTTGAAAAACAAAGTATTGAAAACTTAGGGTTTTGAGAGAAGGAGAAGAGAGAAGAAAAGACAAAAAAGTTTCAGGAACTTAATTAG
Organism: Heliamphora pulchella; assembly: GCA_032270985.1. Lineage (NCBI taxonomy): Eukaryota > Viridiplantae > Streptophyta > Magnoliopsida > Ericales > Sarraceniaceae > Heliamphora > Heliamphora pulchella. Next base: position 7,497 of record JAULJZ010123063.1, read on the forward strand.
CACCTTTTACTTAAGTTCTATTTATATTAAATCCACCACTACATAATTACAAAAATACCTTTACGATTAAAGAATAAAATAAAAACTAATATGCTAACACTCTCCCTAAAGCTAGAGCATATATGTCAAAGATGCCCTATCTTAGAAGATAAGGGGTGGAAAGAAATACAAGCTAAAGGCTTGGTGAAGATATCGCCGAGCTGATCATCTTAGCGAATATAAAGAGTGACGATACGCTTTTGCATCAACAAATCTTGAATAAAAATGACAATCAATTTCGATACGCTTAGTCCGCTCATAGAAAACTAAATTATTAGCAATAAAAATGGTAGCCTGATTGTCACAAAATATTTCATAGGAACAGGAGCCGTAATGTGAAAATCCATGAGTGATTGAACCTCTAACATCTTGGAGGCTAAATGGGCCAAAGCACGGTACTCAACTTCCAACACTGGAACGAGCAACCACAGTTTATTTCTTACTATGCCAAGTGACAAGATTGCCACCAACAAAAGTGCAATAACCAGAAGTAGACCGCCAATCAGAACGGCTACCAACCCAGTTCGCATCACTAAAGCCAATGATAGACAGGGAATCAGATGACCAATATAATAAACCTCAAGCAGGAGCACATTTCAAGTAACGTAAGATTGGCAAACAGCTTCATAGTGAAGCTGACGAGAAGTATACAGAAGTTAGCTAACTACCCCAACAGCATAAATAATATCAAGACGAGTAACCATGAGATAAATTAGTTTGCCAACTAATCGGCAAAAGCGGCCGACATCAAGAAAGAGATCACCAGACTTAGTGTCAAGTTTAACTGTAGAATCCATAGGAGTATCAACAGGATGAGCACCAAGAAATCCAGTCTTAGAGAAAAGATCGAGTGCATACTTGCATTGAGAATAAGAAATACCCTCAGAAGAGCGATCAATCCCAAAGAAGTAACAAAGAATGCCTAAGTCCTTGATATGAAAATGTTAACTCAAATGACGTTTGATGTCAACAATACCAGCAGAATCGTCACCAGATAGGATAATATCTTCAACATAAACAATCAACACAATAGTTCCACAAGAGGAATGATGGACAGGCATAGAATGATCAGATGCATCGAAAATATGAACAAAATCAACACAACCAAACACCAAGGAGGGAGAGAAAAAAAAGAAGAATCGGGATATGACAAGAAAAACAGAAACTTCTGGTTAAGAACAACATAAGGCATACGATTAATGAGATGACAAACAATAAGAACATCATCCCAAAAGTGACTTAGCACCTGCATGTGAAAAAGCAAGGTACATGCAACATCAAATAAGTGACGATACTTATGCTCAGTCACACCATTCTACTGCAAGGTACGAGTACAACTAGTCTGATGAATGATACCACAATCCACACAAAAACAGTCAACAATCGACTGCATGTATTCTAAGGAATTATCAAATCTTAAAACTTTGATATGCTTGCCAAACTGGGTAACAAGTTCATTATAGAACTTAAAGGGCACATAAGGTAATTAAGATCGTTAATTCATCAAAAAAGCTAATTCGTGAAAAAAATTTATCAACAAAAATGATGAAATAGAAGAATCCATTAACATTAAAAGTTTGAAAAGGACCCCAAATATCTGTATAGACAAGATCAAAAAACTCGAACTTACAACCATGACTATGAATAGGAAAAGAATTATGGTGATGCTTGCCTAATTAACAAGCATCACACTCAAAACTAAACATAAGACTTAAGGATGGAATAGCAAATTTCATCTTGGTCAAAGACGGATGACCCAGGCAGCAATGCCATTGAAATGCAGAAGCGAATGCACTCAAGGCGAAAGGAGGGGTACTATGCTAGAGATCAATATCCAAAAATAGAGGTCGTCTTTCTCATGTCCTGAACCAATCATCATCTTGGCCTGAAAGTCCTGAAAAACACAATAAGATGAAGAAAACGTTATAGAACAATGTAAAGCTTTAGTTAGCTGACTCACAGAGAGCAAATTGAAGGAAAAGTGAGAAATATAAAAACTCGAGAGCAAGGAAAGGGATGGACTGGGATGAAGTATACCCCGTTCATGAGCAGGATGAGATGAACCATTGGATAAGACAATATGATGATTAGTGCGAACCAAATTAAAATAAAATAAAAAAAACAGATTACCAAACATGTAAGAACTAGCGCCATAATCGAGAACCTCTTATAAACGCGAAGTAGCAGCACATACAAGATTACCTGAGTTGGCTAAAGTAGCAGTGGAAGCGACAGGAAAGCAGAATGTAGTGTTTGAACAAGCTCAATCAGTTGAGTAGTGAGTGTATTATGAGAACCAGTCAAAGAAGCCACCTGACTAGGAAGTGCTGAAGAGATGGAAGGGTGGTTCTGTGAAAGACCATTAGTAACCTGATTAGCATAGCTAGGTGTACCCTACTTTTGCGAATAGTATGGTTCAGTATGATTAGTACCAACGCAATAATCACACTTCCGATCAATACAACCATTAAACGGCCACCACCTCATGAGCCATCACGAGAACCACATCCGCCACAACCACTTCGAATAGTGCCACGATTACCATTCTGTGAAATGAAAGCATAAGGCTCGAAACTACTTGGGGATAAACTGGGAATAGCTGAGGATTGTCCTAACGAAGAGTGTAGTAGTCTAGTATAGGCATTAGCACTGGTAGGCAATATTTCACTAGCAAGAATCTAATCTTTGAATTCCCGCAAGTCAGGGTTCAAACCAGAAAAAAGAAACAACCATAAAATCCTCCCAATGATGTTGCTGCTACTACACCAGATCAATGGTAAAAGGTCAACACTATAACAATTAACCCCAAAGATTCTTCAGATTGTTATACTCTTCAAGTACAGGTTTACTAAACTGCTTAATAGTGAAAATTTGCTCATAAAACTCTAGACCCGACACACATTACTTTGGATACAAAAAGAGCCAGCAAGGGCATTCCATATTTTCTTTGAAGTATCACTATAATTCCATTATAGTGGCAATATGGGCTCCAAATTGTGCACAACCAACTCATAACCACTGAATCCGTACTTTCCCAATCTGCAAGTTTAGGATCACCTTGGACAAGAGGAAGATCAGTAATATAACTTAACAGTTTCTTTCCTCTAAGAAAAACTTTAAATGCATGTGTTCAAGCCAAATAATTTAGCTTATTTAAGCACTTAAATGTAACACATCAGGGCAACTCATCATCTTTAAGAACAACCGATTTATCCTCAACTATAGCAAAGGAACCCAACTGTGTATGCGAACAAACCAAAACCAACTGAGATCAACAAACCAAAACTAACTTGAATGAGATCGAATCAACCGTAACAAATCAACCAAATGAAAAACTAGCACAAACCAGCACTGGAAGGGGTGCAACCTCAATCGTAGTAGATCGCATAGAAGTCAAAGCAAAGGGGTGCGACCTCGATCGGACGAGGGTTTAGCCTCAATCGCGACTCGAATGGAGTTGAATCAACTGGGTTCCAGCTTCAATCGCGAGCTCAAATATAAAAAACAAAGGTCGCAAGCTCAAAAATCAAAAAACAAAGGGCGGCGCGCATCGTGCGAACATATATCGCAACCAACAAGCTTCAATCGACCCTCAGAACAACCAGTAATCAACAA
>JAULJZ010123085.1:0-11149 GCA_032270985.1 Heliamphora pulchella
TACATACATTACTCATAAAGATTCTCATAAAATGAAAAACTAATTTTATTAAAAATAAAATTAAATACTAAAAACATAATTTTCAGTATACCAACCCAAACATGTTTTCGGAGGGATGGTTTGAAAAAGGAGTTTTTACGAAAACTTTGGGAAAACATGTTTGTTGAAGGTTTAGAGCTAGCCCTTAGGGTTGAGTCTTAACTTCTAAAACGTTTTGATAAAAATATGTTTTTACATGTGTTGTTTGATCTCCTTGGTTCATGGATTGGATCTTTTTATATACATGTGTTGTATATTTATTTTATGGGTTTTCAAATATTTTTTATAGATGTACCGTGACAGTAGGTTTGGTTGAGTTGGGCTTCCATTGCTCTTCGGTGTAAGTCCGAAAACGTGCGCAGCATAGGTGCTCTGTACATTCGGGTTAGTCCCCGTAAATTGAGTGTGCGTGGGTGATTTGTACCTTCGGGCTCAGGTCCCGTAAATTAAGAAATAGGTGCTCTGTACCTTCGGGGTAAGGCCCATAAATTGAGTGGTTCGATTGCCTCTGTTAATGGCGTCGTTGTCATAACTTCGTATAGAACTTATCATTACTAAGTCTGTGGGTCTAGGGTAATAGATGAGAGTCTATAGTTGTTACCTTTGTCTGTGTGGTAGAGTCGGTACATAGGATTACAATTTATTGTGTCTCCTCGGCAGTGTATTCCCGGGTGGAGAATGCTGTGTTTTACTACTTTCTCTTAACTGTGGCATGATATCTGTCAGGAATATATACATAGTTTTAAGGATGGAAAATGTGAAGTTTTCAGGATGGAAAACTTATGATTTTTGAGAGGAAAACCTGTTTGGCTTTTGTGGTCGAGTTAGCTCCCACTATATGATTGCATGACCTGTATTACAGTTTTACTGTCTATGTTCTATTGGACTTCGGCTCACAGTGTGGGATTTTTGCTGTAAAATCTTTTTCAAGTGAGCACGTGGAGTTGACCTAGTTGTAGAGGTGATGGAAGACTTGCTGTAGTTTTCTCTTTTTAGAGACATGTACTTTTACATGTGATGCCTGTGAAAACTAGTTTTATACGCCTTTTGGCGATATACTTATTTATGCATGAGAATGCATGTTTATCGTTTATGAGAGCTGAACTTGAAAAATCTTTATCCAACTGTTGCATTTTGATTTCCAACTATAAAACCTATTTTTTTTAAATGGGTGTTTTGGTGTGCTTTCGCGTGACCTTGGTGTTTGAGGCGTGACAACTTTGTATCAGAACTCTGGGTTCGAATACCTAAGAGTCATGAAAAAGAGGGTACATCACCTTGTGAGGATGTATGTGTGCTTGATTGCTGTGTTACAGTGTTTTCCTAACATTAGCATGATGGTCTGTGGTGTATACGTGTGTATGGAGATTGGACCTTAGGATTGATTAGTCTTGCCTTTGGGCGTCCGGATTAACAAACTTGGGAGCCGTGTTAGTGACGTGTTTCGCAGACGTGATTTCTAGCAAGGAATCTGAGTAGGTTGTCCAGAGTGATGAGTTTTTCTTATTGGTTCTCCTTGGTATGTGAGATGGGATGACATGATATTAAGTGGCTATGTGTTAGCATGCTTATCTATCTTTTACGTTAGCAATAACATATTGTATGGATGCTTACCATGTTATGTTTCTTTCGTATAGAGTTATGTCTACGCGGGGTGGTCGAGGCTGTGGCCGTGGTTCTGGCCGAAGGGACGTTCCAGTCCCAGATGTTAGGGATGCTAATGCACCCCAAGGTCCTGTTGTCGAGGGAGATCTGTTGCGTGAGATGGTCGGCTCCATTCGGCAACTAGCTGAGGCCGCTCGGGGCAGGGAGAGTATATCTGAACCGAGAGCGACAGTTGCAATGCGCGAGTTTTGCCGTTTGGATTCTCCTACCTTTTCTGGGGATCTCAACCCCACGGTAGCCACTGAATGGCTAGAGCTGGTCACCAGGATCATGGACACGCTTTAGATTGAGGAAGACGATATGAGGGTTACTTTTGCTGCCTTCCAGCTGAGGGCGAGTGCGCACATATGGTGGAAGTTCACCAGGACTACTGTTACTGGCACTTGGGAGGCATTCACGAAGGTATTTCTAGAGAAATACTTTCCAGCGACACTGAGGGATCGCTATAGAGAGGATTTCTTATTTTTGACTTAGGGGACGATGTTAGTGGTGGAGTATGAGGTAGAGTTCACCAGTCTGTCTCGGTTTGCACAGGAGATTGTACCTACTAACGAGTTTCGTGCGAAGCGGTTCGAGATGGGTTTGAGGCCCGCTATTAGAGATAGGGTGGTGGCATTCCAGATGCAGGTCTTCACAGAGTTGGTACAGATGGCCATGAAGGTGGAAGACGCTCTGAGTGAGACGCGCAAAGACAGGGACAGTCGGGGTTAGCAAGGAGGGGAACGTGCACAGTCTCAGGGGCACAGGGAGAACGAGCGCCGACGGACATCTGGTCCGAGTTCGCATCCGGTGGGTTCGTATCCACTACAATCTTTTGTATCCATGCCTCCCACAGTTTCAACGGGAAGGTCAGAGCAAAGGAGGGAGTTTGTCTGTTTTATATGCCAACGGCTAGAGCATCGTGCGGCAGAGTGGCAGAGTCGGACGCCAGTTCAGTCACAGGCGCAGGGAAGAGGGCCAGTGGTGTGTTATGAGTGTGGCCAGTCTGGGCACCTCCTAGGGATTGCCCTAGACGAGGGAACACAGCTGGAGCTTCTGTTACTCCATCCGCTCAGGGATGCTAGCCATCCAGATTTACAAAAGGGGGCGCCTCAGTACAGTCGGGCAGACAGTCTACAGTTCAGGGCCATAGCGGGCAGGCCAGAGCTTATGTTCTAGCAGATCCCCGTTCATCCAGAGCACCGATCGTGCCCGATGTTGCTGCTACCACCTCCATGATCAGAGGTATTCTTCTAGTCTATAGATCATGGGTCAGTGTTCTTATTGACACTGGAGCATCACATTCGTTTATATCATCTGTTTTTGCATTTGCTTTGGGGCTGAAAATGGACTGGTTGGGTAGTACTTTGAGTGTGGAGACCCCAGTCAGTGGGAGTGTGACGTTGAGTCTTGTTTGTAGATCTTGTGTGTTGGAGGTCGCTGATCGTTATTTAGAGTTTGATTTTATTATTCTAGACATGACCGCATTCAATGTCATCCTAGGGATGGATCGGCTGACCACCTATCGTGCTTTTATTGACTGCGATCGACGGAGGGTGACGATTTGTACACCAGCAGGAGATTATTTTTGCTTTGTGGGTGACCAAGATGAGGGTTTGATATCTATGCCCAGTGTTGTACGGAACCAAGGCAACCTGGGTTCCCTCTTTGCAGCTCTCATGTTGGATGAGGGAGTTGGGACTCAAGGAGAGTTACATCCAGTGGTTTGCGACTATCCATATGTCTTTCCAGACGATCTATATGAGTTGCCACCGAGTCGTGAGGTAGAGTTCTCTATTGAGTTGATTCCAGGAACTATTCCCATATCCATGCCGTCTTATCGTTTTGCACCCGCTGAGTTGCGTGAGCTCAAGGTACATCTTCAGGAGCACTGGATAGGGGTTTCATATGCCCAAGTACTTCACCATGGGGAGCTCCTGCTCTTTTTTCCAAAAAGAAGGATGGATCCTTGCGGTTGTACATCGACTACCGAAAATTGAATCAGGTAACAGTGAAGAATAAGTATCCTATGCGGAGAATAGATGATTTGTTTGATTAGTTGAAGGGGTCGAGCTGCTTTTCAAAGATAGACTTGAGATTAGGATATCACCAGTTGCGGATTAGGGACGAGGACATAGCGAAGACCACCTTCCGGACTGCTATGGTCATTATGAGTTTTTGGTCATGCCGTTCGGTCTGACGAATGCCACTGCCACGTTCATGGGTTTGATGAACAGCATCTTTCATCCATATTTAGACAGTTTTGTGGTGGTATTTGTGGATGACATTCTCATCTATTCACCTACTAGGGAGGCGCACGAGGACCACCTGCGTATTGTTCTGTAGACTCTGAGAGAGCATCACCTATACAAGAAGTTCGAGAAGTGCGAGTTCTGGATGTCTGAGGTGAGGTTTCTTGGACACGTAGTGTCGACAGACGGGGTAGCTGTGGATTCGTCGAAGACAGATGCTGTGATAGGTTGGGAGCGACCAAAGAGCGTCTTTGAGATTCGTAGCTTTCTGGGCTTAGTAGGTTACTATCGGCGGTTTGTGAAGGACTTTGCGAGACTTGCTGCACCGATGACGCGTCTGACGCGGAAGGGAGTTGTGCTTGTCTGGAGTTAGTTCTGTGAGTTAGTATTCTAGGAGCTGAAGATGAGGTTGACTAGTGCGCCAGTGTTGATTATCCCAGAGCGAGGCTTCGGATATACAGTGTATTGCGATGCATCACATGACAGTTTAGGCTGTGTTTTGATGCAGGAAGGGAAGGTTGTAGCTTATGATTCTTGGTAGTTAAAGACGCACGAGAAGAACTACTCGACACACGATCTGGAGTTGGCAGCCATGGTCTTTGCCTCGAAGACATGGCGTCACTATCTTTATGGTGAGCACTTCGAGGTTTTCTCTGATCACAAGAGTCTGAAATACTTGTTTATGCAGAAGGACCTGAACTTGCGCCAACGACGATGGATGGAATTGTTGAAAGATTATGATTTTGACTTGTAGTATCACCCAAGAAAGGCTAACGTTGTAGCTGACGCTCTCAGCAGAAGATCTCATGGCTCGTTAGCTTCTGTAGCTATACGGGAATGGGACTTGCTTGGAAAGGTTGGGGAATTTGATCTCTGTCCTGGGGATACAGCGACGGAGGCCACCTTATTTTTAGTAGTTTCACGACCAGCATTGATTGCACTAGTGTTAGAGGTTCAACAGACGGATCATGATGCTTAGATGATACGAGATCGTGTCGCTAGTGGAGAGGATACAGCAGGATGGGTTATGAGTTTAGACCAGAGTCTGAGATTGGGCCGGGAGGTTGTTTGTGCCAGAGTTATGCCGAGCTGATCTACTACATGAGTGTCATCATTCACGCCTTGCAGTGCATCCTGGAGGCACGAAAATGTATCATGATCTACGTCGACAGTTCTATTGGATATGAATAAAGAAGGATCTCCTTCAGTTTGTTTCTCGGTGCCTTACCTGTCAGCAGGTAAAGACGGAGCACCATAAATCGAGAGGATTGTTATAGCCATTACTGATATCTGAGTGGAAGTGGGAGAACGTCACGATGGACTTTGTGTCAGGACTTCCTCGCTCATCTAGGGGGCACGATGCCGTTTGGGTCGTGGTTGATAAGTTGACGAAGTCTGCACACTTTCTTCCCATCCACGTGAAGGACTCGATGGACCGCCTGAGTAGATTATATGTCAGAGAGATAGTCAGCTTGCATGGAGTGCTAGTGTCTATTGTTTCTGACCGAGACCCCCGCTTCACATCGCGCTTTTGGTAAAATCTTCAGGAGGCTTTGGGGATGAACTTGATGTTCAGTATTGATTTTCATCCCCAAACGGATGACCAGTCTGAGAGGACCATACAATTCCTAGAGGATATGTTGATGGCATGTGTACTTGATTTTAGAGGTTCGTAGGAGGATCATTTACCGTTAGCAGAGTTTACATACAACAACAGCTATCAGTCTAGCATTGGGATGGCACCGTATGAAGCTTTGTATGGTAGGCCATGTAGGTTACTAGTGCGTTGGATAGACGTAGGAGAGACCACAGTCTTGGGACCTGACGTGGTGCGGGAGACGACAGAGAAGATCACAATGATTTGTCAGCGTCTGGCGATAGCGCAGTGCCGTCAAAAGAGTTATGTAGATCAGAGGCGAAGATCTTTGAAGTTTGTAGTGGGGGATCACGTGTTCCTGAAGGTCTCACCTCGTAGAGGTTTAATGAGATTCGGTCGTAGTGGGAAGCTATCACCACGCTTCATTGGGCCTTTTGAGATTCTTGACAGGGTTGGAGAGGTTACATATCGTTTGGCTTTGCCACCTCAGTTAGCATCTGTGCATAACATGTTCCACGTTTCTATGCTTCGGAGGTACGAGCCTGATCCTTTACACGTGTTAGATTGGGCCGAGCTGCGGGTTGATGAGGATGCCACTTATGAGGAGTGTCCGGTGAAGATTCTTGATACAAAGGAGCAAGTGTTGCGAAGCAGAACCATTGCTTATGTCAAGGTCCTATGGCTTCATCATGGGGTTGAAGAAGCTACGTGGGAGCTGGAGTCGGGGATGCGTGCTAGATACTCGGAGCTTTTTCCTTTGTGACCTTGTAGCGAATTTCGAGGGCAAAATTCCTTTAGGGGGGAGAGTTTGAGACCCGGACCAGTCTCTTTTTGAGACTTATATATGTTTGATGTGTTTTTGCATATATTTTCTTCGATGTATGATTTATTCGTTTTGATGCATGTTTACGTTTAAATAAGCATGCGGGGTTGGTTCCCGGGGTTGTAGGGAGTTGCTGTGCGAATTTTAAACATTTTAAAAAAAGATAGTTTGGAGGCCTATAAATATCTGGAGTTAGATATTTTTAAAAAGATATTTTCAAAACTTAACTCCTAAGTTTGCTCTAATTTTTTCCGTCTTCTCTCTAACTTCTCGGGGGCCCGGGACTTGGTTTTTGACAAACCAACTATCGATCCTTAATATCGGCATCGAGGGCTATACATCCACCCGAACAGAATTTTATTCTGGCGAAGCTCGATTTTACACGTTGATCGAGACGTCGAGTTTTTAACTCACCGAGGTAGGATCCTAGACTGTATAACTATTAGAGGGTATTACGTGTAATTCTACGTGTTTCTACCATTTAAAAACACATGAAAAGTGATTTTTGTTTCAAATTCGGTTTTGGGCTAAACTGTTTTTCGGCGTTTGGTTGGATGAGAACGGTGTTGGATGTTACGTTGAGGCCTTTGGTGATAGGCTTGGGTGTGTGTGAGTTCGAGGGTGTTTGATGGAAGTTTCAAGGCTTCGTCTTGGGTTTAAAAAGGCTGATTCGTACCGTAAAAATCATTTTCTGGGCAGTCCAGTCGACTGAACCATGGTGGTCAGTCGACTGGATCATCATTTGGTGAGTTCAGTCGACTGGACCATAGAGGTCAGTCGACTGAAATTCCTTCTGTTGGGATTCTCTTTTTTCAGTGCATTTTTCAGTCAACTGGGGTCCTGTGTGGGTTGGTGTTGTTTTGGTGGTTCGGTGGTTGGGTTTTAGCCTTCCTCACTTTCCTCGATTGGTTTTAAAGCGATGGATTCTGGTAATCTCGCGTTTCGGAGGTTGGTTTTTGGAGGGATGGTTTGAAAAAGGAGTTTTTACGAAAACTTTGGAAAAACGTGTTTGTTGAAGGTTTGGAGCTAGCCCTTGGGGTTGAGTCTCAACTTCTAAAACGTTTTGGTGAAAATATATTTTTACATGTTTTGATTGATCTCCATGATTCATGGATTGAATCTTCTTATGTACATGTGTTGTATATTTATTTTACGGGTTTTAAAATGTTTTCAATAGATGTACCGTGACAGTGGGTTTGGTTGACTTGGACTTCCATTGCTCCTAGGTGTAAGTCCAGAAACGTGCGTAGCGTAGGTGCTCTGTGCCTTCGGGTTAGTCCTCGTAAATTGAGCGTGTGTGGGTGCTTTGTACCCTGGGGCTCAGGTCTCGTAAATTAAGCAGTAGGTCCTCTGTACCTTCGGTGTAAGGCCCGTAAATTGAGTGGTTCAGTTGCCTCCATTAATGGCGTCGGTGTCGTGACTCCGTATAGAACTTTTCATTACTTAGCCTGTGGGTTTAGGGTAATGGACGAGAGTCTATAGTTGTTACCTTTGTCGGTGTGGCAGAGTTGGTACATAGGATTACATTTTATTGTGTCTCCTCGGCTGTGTATCCCCAGGTGGAGAATGCTGTCTTTCACTACTTTCCCTTAACTGTGGCATGATATCTGCTATGATTATATGCATAGTTTCAAGGATGGAAAATGTGAATTTTTCAGGATGGAAAACTTTTGATTTTTGAGAGGAAAACATGTTTGGCTTTTGTGGTCGAGTAAGCTCCCACTATATGATTGCATGACCTGTATTACAGTTTTACTGTTTATGTTCTATTGAGATTTAGCTCACGGTGTGGGATTTTTGCTATAAAACCTTTTTCAGGTGAGCACGTGAAGTTGACCTAGTTGTAGAGGTGATGGAAGACTTGCTATAGTTTTCCCTATTTGGAGATATGTACTTTTACATGTGATGCCTGTGAAGGCTGGTTTTGTATGCCTTTTGGCGATATACTTATTCATGTATGAGAATGCATGTTAATCGTTTATGAGAGCTGAACTTGGAAAATCTTTATCCAACTGTTGCATTTTGATTTCCAACTGTAAAACCTATTTTTTTGAAATGGGTGTTTTGGTGTGCTTTCGCGTGATCCTGGTATTTGGGGCGTGACAACAGAATTTGAGTTCCAATTGTATAAAAAAAATTTCTTTAAGCAACCATATTCTCGCACATATCAAATTTAAAACAAATGCTTGAAATCTCAAAAGTTCATTTATAACCATAATAGCTTTAATTTCAATCCTTCATTCAGGTTTAGATACAATCATAATGCAAAATATAAATAAGCACTAGATCTTCCTTCTAGCCTTTCCCAAAGCATCCCTTGCCTTAGTATCGTCCCTACTCTTCAAAACCTGAAATAGTTTAGTAAACATATGTGAGCCAAAACTCGTAGGATATAGATTAACTCATATGTGATGCATGATTTGTGAGGTGTGATGGGGGCAACCAAAGTAAAATATAAATTTTTACCAATTTATTTTCATTCACACGCACACCCACGCACGCCAATTTGTTCCCATTTATCCTTTCATATTAATCATACCAATATTCCATTATCGGTTTTATTTCGCAAAAACTGTGTCACAATTTCATTACCCGATTTATCGCAAAACGTATCATTGGCATCAGGTGCAGATTATAGAAACTCCTCCCTATTAATTCCAAATAGGCCACTCGAAACCATTGGGTAATAGATAGCTCTATAACTCACCATGACGCAATCACAATTAATGAACCGGTATCGGGTGCAGCTTATTGAAATCCCTCCCTATTAATTCCCAATAGGCTACGCGAAGCCATTGGGTAATAGATAGCTCTATAACTCACCACGATACAACACCACATTTCGAGAGCTAACCTGTGGGCATGTAGTCCCCATCTTGCACAAGTGTTCGGTCTTTCACTACGGAGCCACTAGCCCAAATTAATCCGCATCAATCCATACGAATCATTATTTATTCATTTTCACAAAAAAAAAAAATTCGGGAGTCTAACTCACAACTGGTTCTTCTCCCAATCATTTTCACACATTATCTTTTCAATAATAATTTCAACTTTTCCATTTCATTGTCAAGTCACATTAGGTTTTAGTATTCAAGTTCTCTTTTCAAATCAAATGCATCATAAGCTCCAATACACAACTTGTCATGAATCATATTTTACATTTCTTTCATTAATCTCATAATGCACCAACAACACAAAATTGAATTTATACCGTATAAAGATATGGAATGCACCCATTATACGCATATATATACAAATTAAAATCCAAGTTTGCTCTCTAAAGATTAAAATCTTAAATGATGATCATGTCACTACATCACCCACAATTAACCATATCCATACTTGTTCTTAAAAACCTTGGTTATATGTCGGAAACCCATTTTTTATTGCAAACCCAACCAATCAGTACGATACTTACATTCCAACCCAGGTGTAGTGAAATAAGTATATCCATAGCCTAAGAGATAAGAAATTTGATGAAAAGGTTCAATATTGATGAAAAGGTTCAATATTGATGAAAATATCCTTTTTCATAGCATTTGGCCAAAAACGGGTGAAAAATGGTTAAGCAAATTTGACATACTCTCACTATTTTAATCATAACTTTTTATACAAATAGAATTTTCTTGTGGGAGTAGTTTTATTGGAAAAAGAACTTTTGGGGCTTCAATTTGAGTACAAAAACGACCTTATTCGGAGTCCGGATGAGGGAGATATGATCAAAACAAATTAGCCCAGCGTAGCCAGTCCGCTTGAGCGGACAGAGGGGCACTTGAGCACCCAAGCTCTCAGCCTCAAGTCCACTCGAGCGGATGGAGCTCCGTTCGAGCGCTTTGTCGTCCGAGAAAAATCCCAAAACTTCTTGTTTTGAGTTCCCAACTTTCCAAAACTCATAAACCTTCAACAATTAAGATTCAAATCCATATTTCCCACTCAAAACATTAAGTCTAAGCATCATAAACCCCTTTTTATGCAATCAATTCCCAAAATCATGATTTTTCATTTCTCAAAAACCAAATTTTTATGCGAATCCAACTTCACTCACACATAACCTTACTAATCCTTCAAATCATATATGAAATCTACTATATTTTACTTATACAACAAATTATCAACTCAAATCAACGCAAATATATGAGAAAATCTAGATCCTACCACAAATCGCCCAAAAGCTTGAGATTCCTCCAATTTCTCTCTCCTAGGGTTTGGATGTTGAGAGATTTTGCCTCCCTAGTGCTTTATCTTCCATTTCCATGCTCCAAAGCTTGATTTCTACCATTTCTTGCTCCCAATCTAGCTTCAATCTTCAACTTAGGTGATGGAGGGTTAGGGTTTCTTATGGGGTTTGGGTTCCTCTTACTCTCTCTCTAGAGGGGGACAGGAAGAGAAGAGGGGAAGAAAAGGAAAGGTTTGGTCTCTCACGTGGGAGATGTATACATATATATAAACCACGAATTTTCTTTAACTTCCAAGAATATTTCAAACATTTCTCGATAGTTCGGTCGTGCGGATCCCCACCGCTCGAGCGGTGACACCTGAAGCTGAATCTTGCAAATTTCTTGAAAAGTTGACTCAAACCTACAACTTTTCTTACATTTAAATATTTTGAATTATGCATTAACATAACCATATCGATATCATTCTTCACCATATATATCAATTTCACCTTCACATATTATTAATTCCACCATTAACAAGCAAAATTTATAACACGCACGCCTAGATTTAATTATGTCTCCTCATGTTAGATCTAGGGAACCCAAGAGGGGGGGGGGGGGGGGGGACTTGGGTCTT
>JAULJZ010123096.1:0-11149 GCA_032270985.1 Heliamphora pulchella
AGAAGAAGAAGAAGAAGAAGAAGAAGAAGAAGGGAAAGGGGCAAAGGCATCCCCAATGATCACTTTGGACAAACAAGTCCTTTGAGAATCACGCGCATGTCAAAATCTAGCTAATTGCCAGGCAACACATAGCTTGACATGACGACAAAATGACTACTGACGGCAAGTAATATGAATAAGCCAAGAAACCAAAATCAATCTCGATCAACCTCAGCATAGGTAGGCTTAACAACTCTCATCCTTCACAACATGTAGTATAGCACGCGGGCTAGGGGAAAATGAAGGTGGCTAGATCCAAAATGGACTAGACCCTTGACCAAGACTTGAGCCACCTAGAATGGGCTAGGCTAAATGTGCAGTTAGGCTCGAGAAGGGACCAACCCCATGGAAGGCCAGGTTAATGCCTAGATGGGCCAAAGTACCCATCACCGAGCACTAACCAATAAACGTTAGGCCTGGCATGGGGTCAAGCTCGGTAAAGGCAAATGAGGTGATGCATTAATGTTGATTTGAGTAATCATATTAGTTCTAGACAACAAGCCTAAAGTCAGACTCAAACCTCTCTAAAATCATGGACACAAAATGATGGCTCTCCTGACAGGAGCTAGGGATGGATGGGACTACCTATGATGGCATCCCAAAGTCAACTTTAACTCAACTATGAAATGAAGGTCCAATCATCCCTAAAAGATTCACACTCAATTTTTCTTGAAAAACTCTGTCAAAATACCTCTAGAATCCCTCTATATAAGTTGATCTTATTCTCCCCCTAAAAAGCACTGACTTAGGTATCAGAGAGACTTTTTGGCATTCGGCGTCGACCAGTAGTCTTTTTCTTCTCTTGTAGATCAATTTAAGCCCAAAGAAAGCTCCCAAGTACTTATCTTCTCTCTTCTCATTTTCCCCTATGGATTCACCCCGTACATTTATCCATCATGACAAGACCACAATATAAAGAGTGGAAGAGAATAATTAACAAATAAATAAATAGATTTTAGTCTTTAGGTTTTGCATATTCAAATAGGTTGGTCAGATTCATCATATAAATTCCAGAATATACCACACTTTTTTATATTAAAAGATTCAACATTCAGTTGTTTTCAGTACTTGGTTTTTAGATATCATTTTTCGATTTTCCAAGTAATTACTCATTATATTGATGAATTAATCCTTTACAGATAGTTTTTCAATTTTATCAAGCAATTAATCATTATATTGATGAATTAATCCTTTACAGATAGTTTTTCAATTTTATCAAGCAATTACTCATTATATTGATGAATTAATCCTTTTCAGATAGTTCATTTTCGATCTCATGAGAGGCCCAATTAAGGAGGATGATTTCTGTCTTAGAACTATTAGGCCTTTTCGTTTTCTCATGCCAATTTGTCCGAGAAGGGGCATAGATAATCGAAAACTCATTTAAAAGCTACACGATCATGTGAACTCTTTATATTTATGAGTGAATCTCACATTATTTTGTAGCTACTTTTAATTTTTATGTACTAATATTTGTATCAAACTGAAATTTGGAGCACATTATTGTTATATACTGCCAATAACTAGATGGTTGTGTTGGTTTCTTTTACGACAGATTTTTTGTTATTTTGTATTAGGAAGCGCTGGATATCCCCTCTGCCAGAATTGCAATGTCTAAAAATTCTGAAAGTTGCTTTTCATAATGATGCAACAGAAGGATGGGGTTCATCTCTATCTGAAACTACAGTTTCCATCACACCACAAGTTTAGGCATCTTCTAAGTTCTGTTGGGTCTGTCTTAAACCTACGTTTGGTCCAAAAAGTTTAATGACTTTTTTTTTGGTCCTTTCTAGACTTTGTTTATTTTTTAGTTTAAATTTTTTACTTTTTTAGTTCTTTGTAACAAGATTAATCTAAAATGTACGCCCAGTCGAGCTAAAGTTGAAAAAAATGACTAAAAACAAAAGAAAATCGACAAAAAGCAAAAAATAAAAAAAAAATTGTTAAATTGTATTTTTTTTGTCTTATCTGAACCTTTTTTGTCGTGGTTCAAAATTTTTACTTTTTTTATTTGCCATGCCAAAATGAATTTAGAAAGTACAATCATTTAAACTAATGTTAAAAAAATTCACTAAAAACGAAAAACAAAAAAAACGTGTAAATAACCAAGCGCGCGCTTAATCTTTCTTGTTTTGATCTTTCTTATTCAAACGGTTTCAGGTGGTGATCCACAATATTAGATTGCCCAGAGGGTATGTGTGGGGAATGTGCTTGATGAACTCAAGGCAAACAAGTTTTTGCTCTGGTTAGTAACTTGCACTGTGCATTGTAATCTAGAAAAGTCATAATCAGAAATATAATGGCTAAGATTCTTATTACGCAAGCCCCTTTCCCTTATAGATTCTTTCTTCATCATTGAGGACCATGTGATAATAAAAAAAAAATCGGTTTTCTGGCTGTTCACTTCTCTGAATAAATCTTATGCAAACATGCATGATTAAGCTCCACCTTTCAATCCTACTGAAATTGTCTCGGAATAGCTTCTCATGCTCAAAGCACCACCAAAAAATATAGGTTTACACACAAAGACATAAATCGAGTCATCTACTGAAAGCTAGCTTAGCTAATTCCAATATGCACAAAAAATGACAGAGTATATGAGAAGACTTGACATTATCTTGCATGTAATGCTACTTGCAACCACAAGGCCCAAAATTAGGATCCAACATGAACAAACCAGGCATGAACAACCTGTCGACATGCTGAGCCATAGGAAAAATAGAATGTATATCATTGTATACGACTGTACAGATGACTCAAAACACCAAGAGTAGCTGTTCCGTGAGATGTAATAAACCTCAAATTCAAATAATATTCGTATTCCTGATGAACTGTTATTCTTAATATTCGTATTAAGGAATCCCAAATTCAAATTAGGTTTTTACAAACTTGGATCGTGTTATTCTTAATCACATACACATGTCAATTAAATATTACCAAAAATAAGAACACAGCTATATTATTAATAAGAAACACTTACACAGTTGTAGTAGAAGGTAAGAGAAAAATTACAGAGAGGAAAGGATTACAAAGATTACAGAGGGAAAAGGATTACAAAGAAAGATTCTGGAAAGAAATTTGGTTACTTATGTTCTGAGGTAAACTCAGCTCTGAAATACAACAGGGTTCTCAGTCCCTTATATAAGCCACATGCAAGCGGCGGACAGGAAACAAAATTAAACAAGAAAAGCAAATAATTACAGGCACTATTTACTTTTGACTTTTAACTATTTATGAATAGTCTTTTGTCTGATTACTGTTTAGCATTCGAGGTGAAACAGTAAAACTGTTTTTCATTGTGGAGCATCTAGACTATAGCACTTTTGACTTTGATGGCAGACAAATCATTGTAGTGAATTTACTTTGCGGATTTTTGACAGAATATTTTTGAAATGTTGGAAACCTTTGGCGAAATTGTTTGGCATATTCATAAGTGGGCATTTTCTTTTGACAAAGGAAATAATTGGTCGACAAGAATATCAGTCGGTGGAAAACTTTGTCTATCTCTTTTGAATGAAGCTTTTGAATAATGATGATTGAAATGAAAATAGGACAAAATGCTAGGATAATAAATCTTCTGGTTTCATAATGAAGCAGAATCAAAATTAATCTCAAAACAGTCATCTTCATTGGATTGTGGACTGATATCATCATGAGGAGAAATCAACTCTCCTAATAAGTCATCAGCATCAAGCTGAGAATTCATTTATTTTAAAATTGCATTCTTCAAAGAATCTTTTGCGATGGCTAAGGCACGATTTTGATAAATGACTTCAGTTCTGTTGGCGACATTATTGACATTTAAGAAATCAGAGATGGTTGATGAGGTAGACGTTAGAGAAGATGTTGGGGCAAGTTTAGCAGCATAAGAAGGTTTTTGAACAAAGGATTTTTTATAATATGCTTTAAGATGATTAGGATAATATTCTTTAGGAATTTCAAATTTATTCCACCAATTTGATGCATACTCACGGGAGAAATAAGGAATGTGATTATGCATAGAAACAGTGAACTTCCATTTGAGCAATCAAGGAAGAGAAAAATCAACAATGAAATATAAAAATGGAGGGCTGAGAGGATTGGAAAATTTGGAATAATGAACAAATGATTCTTTAAGTATAGGAGGAAGAATTTGAGGATGAGGACCAAACTCAATCCACCAAGCGTGGAACCAATTTGAAATGTATGAGTCAAAATTGTTGCAAAATTTAACAAACCATGAATATTTCATGGCCTTATTTTGTAAATAGAAAATATAATAAAAAGCATTTTGATAATCATAATAATTATAAGATTTAGATCTAATGACATCATTTTTGAAATTTTTTTTGAAATTGTAGCCACGACCCCAATCTGTTTTTGAAATAATTTTTTGGATTACACATTTCAAATAATTAATGGTAACACCATTATCATTTGAATTGTGTTGGATTTTAATAGAATCGGTCTCTAATAAGATCATTTCATAGAAATCCTGTTTGGGCTGGCTGAATTTGATATATAGAACCAATTAGGTAGTAAATAATAACCGATATGTTTGGCCAGACCCAAGAGCTTCTCCCTATCACTCTTTGATTGAATCACTTTAAAGTCCTCCTCTTCGAGAGGTGTAAGGGGGAATAGGGTTTCATTTGGGATATATTGAAGTTGTGCTTTTGAGACTGTATTAAGGAGAGTTTTATCCTTAATCAGTGTGCGTGTGGGATTCCTCAGGGTATTTACCTGTGCTTTTAACATCATAGATATGGTTGGAGTGGATGTTGATCAAAATTAGATAATTGAATTCACCTTTAATAAATTCTTAATATCGCTTGCCAACGAGCAAATATCTATTTTGAATCTATATTTTTGACATCTTTTTGCAAAACATCTTTTGCAGCTTTACAATTAATTTTTAATAAAAATTTTTGATTTAACAAATCACTTTCAAATTTAGTTATGCATAAAATAATAGATAATATTTTCTTTTTAATTGTAGAATAATTTATTTGAGTGGATTTCCAAGCACCACTAGTATAACGAACTAATTGTTTTTTATCTTGATAACGCTGTTTTAAGATACCACCATACCCAATATCGGAAGCATCTGTTTTAACAATTTTAAAAGTATTGGGAATAAGCAAACATAAGCATGGTAATTGTTTAGCATGTTGTTTAATTTTTTGAACAGTTTTTGTATGTTGTGGTGTCCATGATTTTAGATTTTTTCTTAATTTTTCATATAATAATTTTGTATCTTTATATAAATCTTAATAAAATTCAGATATATAATTTAAACTACCTAAGAATCTTTATAATTGAGTTTTATTAAGAATTTCATCAGAAAATTTGTTTACAAATTCAATTGATCTGTTAATAGGTATTATAGTGCCTTTATTAATTTGATGTCCTAGAAATCTAACATTTAATTGGAATACTTTCATTTTAGGTGCACTCAATACTAATCTATTAGCTTTAATTATATTATAAAATTTTTGTAAATGTTTTATATGTTGAGATATTGATGGAGAGAATATTAATACATCATCAATATATACAATACAGAATTGTGTATAATTATTAAAAATATCATTCATAAGTCTTTAAAATTCTAATTGAGCATTTTTTAAACCAAAAGGTATTACGTTCCATTCATAGTGTCCAAAGGATACAGTGAATGTAGTTTTATATCTATCCTTTTCATCTATTTGTATTTGTCAGAATCCCGATTTCATATCAAATTTAGAGAATATTTTTAGTTTAATTTAAACGATTTAATAAATCTTTTTTATTTGGTATAGGATATCTAATCTATCGTAACACTTAATTTAAGGGTTTATAGTTTATAACTAATTGAGGTGTGCCTCTTTTTAATTTAGCATTTTGGTTAACATAAAATGCGGCACAAGACCATGGTGATTGACTTGGTCTAATCAGATTTTTGTCTAATAAATCTTTTTTTTTTTTTACAATATTCTAATTGATTGGCATCTATTTGAGATGGACGAGTCTTTGTAGATATAAATTTTTCTTGAAAGTTTAGTTCATAAGGTAATTGAATGATATGTTGTTTACGATGCTAAAATGCATGAGAAATATTCGCACATAAATCTTTTTCATAAAGATTTTCAAAGTATTCAATTTTTTGTTGTATTTCAAATTTATTTAATTGTTCTTCTATTTGAGAATAAATCAATTCTTCGTGTAAATAATGCATTTTATTTTTGCTTAAAAACTAAATTAGTTTTTAGTTCTTGAAGTGTATGCGGTTGTGGGAGAAAATTAAATAAAAAATTAATTTCTTGATTTTTTAATAATTTTGTTTGGATTTCTTGATGTTTAAACACTGAATAGAGCAACCATAGTGAGGAAAGGAGTTCCTAAAATTATATGTTGTGATAAGCCTTGAACTAAGACAAATTCAATTTGATGACATATTTCTCGATTACAAATATGTGTATTTGATGATTTATAATTAGTTTTCATGGAACTACCGTCAGCAATATGCAAGCTTTATTTTGTTTTTTTAAAATATTTAGTAGGAATTAATTCTTCACGAATACAATTTAAATCTGCACCAAAATCAACTAGTGCCATATCATCAACAATAAAATCATCTTGAATTACTAAATGTATTTTAATATACCATTTTTGAAACATTATTTGATTAAATGAAGGAAAATTAGTTTCATTAATTGTTAAGTTTAGATTTGATTCTTTTGGTTCCTGAATTCTAATTCTTTTATTTTTATTTTTTCCATTATGAATTACATTTGTGCTTTCATTTGTACATGGGGAATGACCAAAAGAAAAATTCATTGGTTCTCTTTTTTTCATTTTCTACTATAGAAATTCTTTATTGTAATTGTTTTATGTCTTGTTTTAATTGATTTAATTCTTCATACATATCAGTAATTGTTGGAATTTGAGTTAGTGTTTTTTCTAATCTTTTAAATACATTTTAAAAATCCAATTTAGGAGGTATAGAAGTAAGAGTTTGCAAGTATTGTGTTCTATTATTTCCTTGATCTAGATATGTGAGACCCTGACCCGTTTTTTTTTTTTGACATTTTCGGACGTGCATTACGTATTTTTATTTGAGCATATTTTTATTGCTTTTGATGCGTGATCGGACTTAGACATGCATGCGGGGTAGGTTCCCGGAGCTGTGGGAAGTTGTGGCGCGATTCTCGAAAAATTTCAAAAAAAAGATATTTTGGAGGCCTATAAATATATGGAGTCGGATATTTTCAAAAGATATTTTTCAAAACTTAACTCCTAAGTTTCTCGTTTTCTCTCTGTTTTCTCTCTAAGTTCTCGGGAGCCCAGGGCTTGATTTTTAACGATCCAACAGCGGATCATTACTTTTGGCGTCGTGGGCTACGCAACCATCTGATTATATTTTGATTCTGACGAAGCTCGATTTTGCACGTGGATCGAGGCGTCGAGCTTTGAACTCACCGAGGTAGGATTCTAGATCTGTATGTGTTATAGGGGTGCTATGGGTAATCGGGTGTCTTTTTACCGGTCGAATTGTTGTAGATATGATTTTTCTGTAAAGTTGGGTTTTTGGGTTAAAAATTGGATTTTTGTCGATTTCGGTGGATGGAATCGGGTGCCGGAAGTTTCTTTTGAGATCTTGGTGTTAGGCCTAGGTGTGTGGATGTTCACGAGTGTTAATTTGGAGTTTGGAGGCTTCAATTCAAGGTTTGGAGGGCTGAACCCGTAGCTTGGAAATGGTTTTCGCCATTGTTCGGTTGACTGGAGCTTGGTTTTTGGGTTCGGTCGACTGGACCGAGGGGTTAGATCGACTGACCTGTGTTCCAGGGCGTTTTTGGTTTTTCAGTGTGGTTTTTGGTCGATTGGGGGCTTAGTTCGGTCGACTGAAGTGCTGGGGTGTGTTTCGGTGGTTCTGTGGTTGGGTTTTGGTTTCCAATTGGCGTTCTGTGGTATTCAATTGATTGATTTATGGGGATTGATCGATTCAAATACCTATGGATTCCTTTTGGGGTTTGGTTAATGGCGTTGTGGTTTCGGGGGTCGTGTGTGGCCCGGGGTGTTTTTGTGATGCTGTCCTCGGGTGTGACGTGCATGGTTGGTTTAAGGTTTGTGGCACGATTGTGTGAGTGCTGGTTATGTGCGCGACGTGTGGGTTCGTGGTATGGTTTAAGGTGGGGTTCTGGTGAGAATCGGTCTGAGGGAGGTTTCAGGTGTTGATCTCCGGTTTAGGTGTTGGTAGTCTCTATGTATGGACGGGTCCCAGTTTGTGGATTGGTTATTCGATTATCGAATGACGGGTGTGTGGCATGTGATGTCTAGTCCGGTTATATGGTTATGTGCATTTATAACTGTTTATTTATGTATGGGTTACATGGCATGATATCTTATGTGTATCGTGGTTACATGCTGTAGAACTAGAGTTTTATTAGGCATGGATGTGACGAATTTGTGGGGCACATGCATATGGTGTATGTGGTATGTTTTATGTATTTAAATCTTGATTAGGTTATGCATAGGAATGTTCGATGTTATCCCATAATTGCAGTATTATCCTGTTATATATATTCGGTGTTACCCCGTTAATTTCAGAATTATCCTGTAATATGCAGTGTTATCCCGTGGTATACGGTGTTATCCCGTGGTATGCGGTCTTATCCCATGGTATAATCCGTAGTCGGCGGTCCCATCCCGTGGCTTACAATAAAGTATGCGGTTTTATCCCGTGGTCTGGTTTACGATTTTATCCCGTGGTGTGCGGTCTTATCCCGCGGTGTACGATTTTACCCCATGGTTTGGTTTATGGTTTTACCCCATAGTATACAGTTTTATCCCGAGAATGTATGTTTATGTACGGGTCTTTATCTCAGTGTTAAGACTATGGTTGCGGCGTGTGAGGGCCGGTTGTATGTATCACGGACTGCATGAACTGCATTATGGGACAGATAGAAAAATTTTAAAACTATTTTACGAGTCGTGTGAATCGCGATCTAAAAACCCTTTCAACTTTTTTCAGGCTTCTGTGAGTGAGTCCAAAAATATGGTTTGTATCCTCGCTTTCCCGTTTGCATGTGAAAACTATTTTCAAGGCTTGAAAAAGAGTCTAAACCTGCACTTCAGTTTCCTAGCATGTTTTATTTATACTGCATGCCTGTTTAGTTTCTGCTAAGTCTTGGCTCACGGTGTGAGATTTTGTTTTTTCTTCAGGTACTGGTTACGCTGGTTGATCTGGAGGTGCCAGGGAAGGTGGAAGAGAGTAGTCTTTCTTTTTGTTAGTTTTGTTACATATATGTTGTAACATGTTTTCTCGGCGTTGGAGCCTTGTAATGTATGCCGTTTGGCAATTATATATACAATGCATGTATGGTTTTCTTTGAGAGTGTATTATCGGGTTGGGTGTATGTTTCGTTGTTTATGGGTGTCTCACGTGGTCTGGAGTTTGGGGCGTGACAAGATATGTTAAGATTATATCTTTTCTCATTTCTGGATCATTATTGGTTTAAAGTATCTAAAATATCTTCTTCTGATTTTGATAAAATATTAATAGAAAAACCATTCATATTATGGATTGCTTAATAGTAATCATTTTGAGTTTGACATTTTGAACAACATTGTTGATTATTGTTCTCATCATTAGAATCACTGGATGATGTGATAATATATTGATTTAATTCTTCTAATTCTAAAGAATAATTAGAATTGTGAAACCCTGACCCGTTTTCTTTTTCGGCATTTTCGGACGCGCGTTATGTGTTTTCGTTGCAGCATGTTTTATATGCTTTTGATGCATGTTTGAGGGTAGAGATGCATGTGGGGAAGGTTCTGGGGGCCGTGGGGTGTTACGGGTCGAATTTTAAAAATTAAAAAAAAAGATATTTTAGAGACCTATAAATATCTGGAGTTAAATATTTTCAAAAGGATATTTTTCAAAATTTCTCCAGTAAGTTTTTCGTTTTTTCTCTGCCTTTTCTCTAAGTTCTCGGGGGCCCGGGGCTCGGTTTTCAATGATCCAATAGTGGATCTTTGCTTTTGGCACGGTAGACTACGCAACCATCCGGACGAAATTTCATTCCGACGAAACTCGATTTTTCACGTGGTTTGAGGCATCAAGTTTTTAACTCACCGAGGTAGGATTCTAGACCCTACTGCTGTATAAGGGTGCTATGGGTAAACGTGGGTATTTTTTTAACGGGTAGATTGCTGTAGATCTGCGTTTATTTTAAAGTTGGGTTTTTGGGTTTAAAACTCATTTTTGGCGATTTCGGTGGATAGAATCGGGTGTTGAGAGTTTCTGTTGAGGTTTTGATGTTAGGCCTAGACGTGTGGATGTTCACGGGTGTTGATTTGGAGTTTGGAGGTTTAGATTCGAGGTTTGGAGGGCTAAACCCGTAGATCGAAATCAGGTTCCGCCGAGGTTCGGTCGACTAAACCATAGGGTTCGGTCGACTGAAGTTTAGATCTTGGGTTCGGTCGACTGAACCGAGGGGTTTGGTCGATTGAACCGTGTGTTTTGGGGTTTTGTGGTTTTCCAGTAGGGTGTTCGGTCGACTGGAGGTGGGGTTCGATCGACTGAAGTTGTGGGCTGTCGATTTGTGGTTTTGGGTTGATTCTTTGGTTTTTGATTGGTGTCATATGGTATTCAATTGATTAATTTATGGGATTTACTTGATTTAAATACCTATGGAGTCCTTTTGGGATTTGGCTAGTTGTGTGGTGGTTTCGGGGGTCGTGTCGTGGTCTTGAGTGTGCGTTTGAGGGTCGCCCTCGTGGGTGATGTGCATGGTAGATGCGGCTTGTTGGTGCACGGTTGGGTGTGTGGTTTGCTTTGGGGTTTGTGTTGGCGTGGGTGAGCGTCGTGGGTCTGTGATGGCCGTGTTAGGCGTGTTTGGGCCCGTAGTCCTTTCTGGGAAGGGTATCGGTTGTGAAAACCGAGGTTCTATGAGTTGAGAGTTAACCTTTGAGTTAGGCATGGTTTTATGGTTGCTGGTTGTCCTTGTGAGTGGATGTCGGTTTGTTTCGGCGGGTGGCGTCTTGATGTATTGTTATATATGATTATTTGCATATTTATAACTGTTTATTTATGTACAGAATATGTAAGTGAATTACATAAGGTGATATCGTTATGTGTAACGTG
>JAULJZ010123107.1:0-11149 GCA_032270985.1 Heliamphora pulchella
TCAAATGGCTGTTGTCTCTGGATCTTTTATATAACTTGCATCACGCGTTGCTATGCAAGTTATATCAAAGAGGGGCACCTGTAGACACCCCAATTTGACCCCGCCTAATATTAGGTTGGTTCTGGTGTTTTCGATGATGAAATCAAGTGGAATGATGCTTCAGAATGATCCTAAAAAAATGATCCAAACTCAGTATCTAAGCTAAATGATCAAATCCCTCAAAAACTTGAATCACCAAACTTCAACCCTTGACTGCCATCTTTGAACCTTAGGGCCGCCAACTACATTGTTGCGACTGCCATATGAACCTCTTGAAAACCCTAGCAAAGGTAGCGATCGCCATCTTCGAACCTTAAGGTCGCCAACTTGGTTATAGCGACCGCCATAAGAAACCTTTGAAAACTTGCTTTTTGTGGCAACCGTCAACTCTAATCATGACGATCGCCAACTCCAAAAACCATGACGTGTTCCAAAATCGTGCCAGCACCTCATTAGTCGATGAACTCTATAAATATTGTACATCTGGTACATTTTTTTGGAGATATTTGGAGAGAGGGGTACTCTATCGAAGTACTAGAGAGTACGAATCTTGACGTCGACACCCTGTTGCTTTGCACAAGTACAAATCTCAGTACACTGATAATCTGCCAAATTCTTGATTCATCGACTGGAATTGAAACATTTCCCGAGGATTGGACGGTTAATCACCATTCCCCGACTTAGGATTCACTCGGATTGTAGTAATTTAGGTATTTTGTCTGGCTCTTTGACCTTTCTTTCTCCATTTCTTCTCTTTTAGAGTGGTCGGGTTAACTTCAATTCTTTATGATGCTTGTGTAGTGATCTAGCTATTCTATTTAGTTCGTTAAATTGTATGCATGTGATTACCCATGATAAGCACGATTAGTTCAGGTTAATTTGATTGATATTTGTCACCATCTAAGTAATCTTAATTTCACTTTGTCCATATTGCACATTCACACTTAGCATCTTGAATTCATCAAAATAGTGCCAACATATTCGCCAATTGTAATTTACAATGTCATAATTGTCGCATTTGGTGCACTTACATTCATACGGTTGTAATTGTTAATTTGCATCTGTATTTTATATTTGGAAAATGATTACTATGTTCTTTATGTGATATTTATTGTTTTAATAGCTTAATTTTTATTTTAAGTAGTAACTTTTGTTGCTATATTGATAAAATCAGCATGAAATCTACATTTGATTAAAGTTTAAGAAATTTTGGAGTATGTTCTTGTTTATTTTGTTTAAAATCATGTTAGTACAATTTTTAGGTTATTTGGTGATATTGCATGCGGTTTGCTCTATGTATCATTTACTTAGAAATTGCATACTTTAAGACTTAGAAATTTTTTTTGCTACTTGTTTTGTTTGGCGTTCTATATACATATGTTACATATTTTTCTATTTTGATTTTAGATGTTCCCTCTTTGTCTCTATTTTTTGTATTTGTATACATTTAAAAAATCTAATTAAGAACCAATGATGATTAGTAGAGGTCAACCTCACAGTTGAGCGAACGGGGTGCATAACACCTTGCCCAATTCGTACCTTAGCTCTCGGACCCTTATTTTTTGTGGTTATCGTTTTAAAGATAAGTGGCTCATTTTTTTTTCTTGATTTTTCTCAAAAATCAAGTGACGACTCTATTTTTCACAAAAAAGATTTTCAAAAATTAATTTTTAAAGTGTTAAAGTATTTTCTACATATTTCTTGAATTCTCTTATTTTTTAAACAAAATCTTAAATTTCGGCGCCACACTATCTAGGTTCTTCTCTCCTGTCTTTCTTACTCTATAGTCCCTCGTCCACCGAGCCCCACGAGGAATCACTAAAGGATCCAGATGGGAGTTCGCCGGGACATGCATCCCGAGGAGCTCGTAACTCCAGAGCTGTAAAAAGAAAGGATCGGCAAAATGACAAATAAAAGGAATATACGAATGAAAGTACAGGAAGGACAAAGTTGTGATATACCTCCCATATCCTCTAGTATCTTGTAGTGCTCAGCTCCTGTGGGATCCATGTCATGGCCTTCATAAAGCTGTACAATGTAGCAAGGGCGACGCCACCCCAGTCATAGGAGATGACTCTATTCAAGTGGTGAAGGGCTCCCAAATAATAAAGATGGACATTGTTTTCCTTGTTTGCAAACTATGAAACCACAAAGATGTATAACAGAAAGGCCCGTGCAACCCATTCATAGTGTCGGGGCTCAGTACACTAGAACTGGCGAAAGTGATCATAGAACCAAGTATACCGGACCCAACCCCTGTCCATCTGGGTAGGAACCATCCCTAGAAGATATGTCAGAGCCTTCGGAGAGTGGTGGATATCAGGATCAAAGGGAATAGTGTCTCCAGTAACTCTGATGCCAGTAATCATATTAAAGTCCTGAGGAGTCAATGTCGCCTCGAAAGTGGGGAAATTGAATGTATTGGTGATGTCCCACCACCGCTCTGTCAAAGCTGTCATCTACACGTGATCGTTGCTGGTGTTGCCCAACAATGGTATAAAACACACGAAGCCTGCACCATCGACGAAGGGCTAGCTTTGGGCAAGAAGAGCCCGGTACCATTCCAAGGCACTATCAAAACTGCCAAAGCCTCGAATGCGCTCACCAGCCTATAAAAATAAAAAAACAAAGAAAGTGTTTAGAAAATATGATAAGAAGTTGACAGAATGATGTAGAAAGAGATAACAAAACTATGTTTTAAATTTTAATTATATGCGAAGTATTGTTTAGGTTCTAAGTTTATAAGATGAATCTTAGGTTTGTCAAAACCCTAATGATCTAGGCACCCCAAGCCCTACTTCTGAGGCACCCTATTTTAAACCCTAGTCATATGCGAACTATTATCTATGTCCTAAGTTCATGAGGCGAGTATTAGGTTTCTCAAAGCCCTAGTGATCTAGGCACTCCAAGTCCTGCTTTCATGGCACCCTATTTTAAACCCTAGTCATATACGAAGCATCGTATAGGCCCTAAGTCTGTAAGATGAGTCTTAGATTTGTCAAAGCCCTAGTGATCTAGGCACCCCAAGCCTTGCTTCTCAGGTGCCCTGTTTTAAACCCTAGTCATATGCGAAGCATTGTCTAGGTCTTACTTCCGTAAGATGAGTCTTAAGTTTATTAAGCCCTAGTGATCTAAGCACCCCAAGCTTTGCTTCCCAGGCAACCTATTTCAAATCCTAGTCATATGCAAAGCATTATTTAGGTCCTAAGTCCGTGAGATGAGTCTTAGGTTTGTCAAAGCCCTAGTGATCTAGACACCCTAAGCCCTACTTTTCAGGCACCCCATTTTAAACCCTAGTTATATGCGAAGCATTGTCTAGGTCCTAAGTCTATGAGACGAGTCTTAAGCTTGTCAAGCTCTAGTGATCTAGGCACCCCAAGCCCTGCTTCCCATGCACCCTATTTTAAACCTTAACTATATGCAAAGTATTGTCTAGGTCCTAAGTCCGTGAGACGAGTCTTAATTTGTCAAGCCCTAGTGATCTAGGTACCCCAAGCCCTACTTTCCAGACACCCCATTTTAAACCCTAGTCATATGAAAAGTATTGTCTAGGTCCTAAGTCCACGAGACGAGTCTTAGGTTTGTCAAACCCTAATGATCTAGGCACCCCAAGCCCTACTTCCCAGGCACCCCAGTGTCAAGCCCTAGTGTTCTAAGCGCCCTAGTGTTCTAAGCGCCCTAGGTCCTGCTCATCAGGAAGCCCGTTTCCAAACCCTAATAGTCTAGGCTCTGTCTAAAATCTTAGTCTAAGTTCTGAGTCTATGGTCATAGGCTTCTAGTTTTAAGTGTCATGTGGTGTGGTTTGCTTGTAAGTCACGTTAATACCCGTTTTGAGTTTTTAAAGATTATGTCCCCTTTTATTTCTATACATGATTAAATTGCATGCAAAGTTTTTGACAATATCAAGTGCAGCAAGATACAAATCCAAACTGGGGCAATGTTTGGGCTTTGGATTCATTTAATCATGCGCATTTATTACAAGTCTGTTTGAAAACCTAAACATGCATTCTATGTCCAAGAGTGAAACAATTTGAAATAAAGAAAGAAAAGAAGACTCATCGCGTGATTATGGTGAGACAGATGGATAAGAGGCTTGCGAAGAAGAAGATCGGGAGCCATGTCAGCAACAAGAGGCTCATACCTTCTCATCCCGCCTCGATTAAGATGGTGTGGCACTGGAGCATACCAGAGAGGATCAAAAGGAGCCGAGATACCCTCACCAGCATGAGGATCTAAGAATCCCACTGCCTCCACTTCTGTAGCAGTCTGCTCTGCCACTACCTTTGCTATCGCTACTGGTGCTGCAGCCACCTGCTCCGAAGCTGCCTAAAGAGAAGCCCGTTCTGCCTCTGCCGCCAAAGCCTACATCGCACCCATAGAAGTGGATGGCTATGGGTCAATCATGTCACCAACAGGAACGGTGTAGCCGGCACCGCCAATAGCACCCACGGACGAACTCCCGGTAGCGAAAGGGCCTTGCTGTGCCCCAAGATCATCGTCACACCGCCCACAACCCGCCATGAACAAAAAGGGAAGGAATAATAGCGTAAACATTCTTTGAAGTGATGGTAAAGTATGAGAAATGCTAAGGGATTTCAGAATCCTGAGAGAGAAAAACAGAGAGAATGAAAGTTAGCGAGGGAGAGTGAGAAGAGTGAAAGAGACTAGAGAGAGTGAGTGAGAAGAGTGAAAGGGACATTATTTCGCACAAAATAGGGGTTTATAGAGCCTTAGAATATTGCGACCACAACATCCGTTTAATGCGACCGCGACTTATATGAAGCGTTATATGGAGACCGCAAGAACTGATTGGGAAGATACCTATGGTCGCGACCTGTGTGAAACGTCACATCACGACCTGAAACCTTGAACCCTGCGACCGCAACATTTGAATGTTACGGGTATTCTAATTTTGAAAGTCTTAACTCGACTTTTTGAATTATTTTTTATCCCGTTCTTGTTCAAATTTTTAGATCTTGATTCGATCTATTAATTTGTTATTTCTCCCAATAAAAATAATTTTTAAAGTCTTGACTCGATTTCTTGAATTATTTTTTATCTCGTTCTTGTTCAAATTTTCAGGTCTTTTCTCGATCTATAAATTTGATTTCTTTTCCCGATAAAATAATTTTTAAAGGTCTTGACTCGATCTATAGAAGTTCTTTTGATTCGCTTGCACCTGCATTATGCTTTGCATCTTGTATCATGCATCTTTTGCACATACCCCGAAATTATGTTTTGATTTGATCCCCAACAAAGGAGTACGTAGGCAGCTCGATAGAAGTTCAATTACGACCACCTTCATATGCATGCTCGCGTGTTTTGTATCCTAAGATCGGCGGCTTGATCAAACGAGGTTTGTCTCTGAGTTTTTGATAAAACTCGCATCATGCATATTTACGCAAGTTATATCAAAGAGGGGTAACTATAAACACCCCAATTTGACCCCGCCGAATATTAAACTTATCCAGGTGAATTCAATGATGAAAACCAAGAGGAATGATACTCAAAGTCTCAAAACAATTATCGAAAAATGATTTGAAACTAGTACATCTGAGGATAATTAAACCTTAAGGTCTCAACATTTGAACCTTAAGGTCGCCAACTTCAAATCTTGCAACCTAGTTGTTCATTTGTCTCCACAATTGCGACCTTATCCTTTGTTCCTCGTGACCATATCTTTTAATTACCTCGACCAAAACAGGAAGCCCTTAAAAACCCTAATTTACTCGCGGTCACAACATTCATAGGAAGGATCGCAAGCTTCGTTCCCCGTGTTTGAGTGTTCTGAGCCCTAAACATATCACCATGCCATTGGGTGATGCAATCTATAAATTCGTACCTCTGGTACGATTTTTAGAACTATTTGGAACCTCATTGATACTCTGTTGAAATATCGACTCGAAGTTTTCACTGCCTACTTGAAGTACTGGTACCGAGGCATCCCAAGTGATCTGAGGGATGAATACTGCATTCTATGACATGAGGATTCGCTTGAATTGCTACATTACAAGTATAACCAAACAAATCCCAACAATTCTCTCTCCATACCTTCTATCCTCGTAGAGAGGTCGGGTTAAAATTCTAATTTCAATTCATTATTTGCATGCTTTAGTCTTTTGATTCGATATTATCATTTTGATCATACTGCTCATTTGTCCATATTTTGGTTCGTTGGTGTATAAATCATTCATGCTTCTATTGTGATCTTGGTTAGGATTGTCTTTAAGTATTTCTATAATTCAACTCGACAACTACATGTTTGCACCCTACACACTGTTTACCAAAATTTAATAAAATAGTGCTGATAGACTACACGGTTGCAACAATTGATGCTGCAATCGTGATATTTTGGCACTCATATCCTCACGATCGCAATCTTGTTAGTTGCGCACGTGAATTTTGATTTCATTTTCTTCACGGTCGACACATTTGTATGTCACGGCCGCGAGATTATTGTTATTCCAGTAGCTTAAATTTCATTTTTACAACTTTCTGTTAATTGAATGCAGTGTCCAACATATATCCTGTAGAGTAGTTTTTGCATGATTAGGGTTTGCGACCTCCTTTGTTCCAAAATTGTGCTTTGATTCTCGTTAACCGTGATTATATACTTATTGCATGTAGTTTTCTTATTTAATTTTGGTTGTGCTTTCTTTATCTCTACTTTCTGTATTTGCATGTATTTGAGAAATTAAATTTTAAGAACCAATGATGATAAGTAAAGGTCAACCTCATCGTTGGGCGAAACGGGATGCCGAACACCTTCCCCGATTCGTACCTTTTCGAATCTATATTTTCTCTAGTTAACGTTAAAAAAATTAGTGGCTCATTTCGTGTTTTTTGATTTTTTAAAAAAACCAATTGGCGACCCTAATTTGAAACCCTATTTTTCAAATTACAAGGTTTTTAAAACTTTTGGTTTTCAAGATGTTTAAAAAAATCTTTTAAAATTGAACCCTTGAATCTCTTTTGAAACTTTTTGTAAAACCCAAAACCCAAATGCCACAATTCAATGGATCAATTTTCAGCAAAACAAAATAATGACAAACAAAAATAAAAATTTCCATGAACTTCTATGGAAGAAAAAGAATTACCGTATATGAAACGGAATGGCGGCAATTGTGCGCGTGGAAACAAAAGAAAGAAAAGAGAAGAAAGGGGATCAGTGGTTATGGAAATGCAAGAGAAACAAAAAAGAACCGAAAAGAAGGAAATGGGGCGTTGATGCCCTCAGTGAAACAGTTTGAAGAAGGGAAGGAGCGCTGGTGCCCTAGCGAGTGAGATTTCTTTTTAAAAAAAATTTAACCATCTCTTAACATATTGAATTATTTACAATCATTACAACTTACCATCCTTTTAAAAAATTCATCCGCAAAATTTACCATGTCACAATAAGAAAAATGAAATAAATAAATAAACTATACATCAATCGAATCGATTACCTAAGGAATTGAACAAGTCATGATATTTAGAATAAACTTTATCTTCCGGCACCCAAAGTGTCCTCTTCAATGCAGTGGTGTTGCCACAATAATTTCACCAAATGGAGAGTCTTTCCTTAAAGGAATTAATCTCGAAAGTCCAGAACTCTAATAGGTCGCTCTTTATATGAAACATCTCTTGATCCCCAAGTCTGCCCAATCAAGAATGTGATCTGGCTTATACTTTTGTAGCATAAAAACGTGAAAAATGTCATGAACTCCATATAATTGTGGTGGTATTGCTAGGCAGTATGTCACCTCTTCAACTCTATCTAGTACTTCAAATGGGCTATTGAATCTCGATCATTGCTTGTGTCATAGCCACCCAATAATGATAAATTATCATGTCCCTATTAAAAAATTTATCGTCATGATATTAAATGAAAATACCACATGTAATTGACACATAATACTCGAAAGCATCTGAATAATTACTCCTTTAATGTTAAAATTACATATATAACTAAATTAAACCAACTTAAGCCTTTGGTCCTATTTGGACTCTTTTAAAAGCTAGTCTTTTTATAAAAAAAATTATTTTTTTTAAGCTACACTGTTTGGCCTATCTAAAAAGTCACTAATTTTTTTTAAAGAGCTTATATACTTTCCAAACATAATAACTTTTTAGAGTCAAATAGTTATAATACTCTCAATTAAAAAGGTTAACTCTCATCACTAAATAAATAAAAATCGTGTCAATATCCCAAATACTACAACTTAAAAGTAAAAAATAAGAATATTTTCGACATTATAATAAATAGTAAAAAGGCAAAGAAATTACTATAAAGATTATCTCAAATAATCTAACCTTTTTTTTTTCTAGAAAAGCTATATCTTTTAAAGGCCAAATTTTTTAGACATTCCTGGCAAATACAATTGTCTCAATTAATTAAGGTCAGTTACATGAATCTTTTTCTGGTATTCTGATATATATCAAGAGTCATATTTTTAGTTTATAAAGATCTGACCGGTCTTTGTATGTACTGACTATCAACTATCTAATGTATAATTTTCCTCTTTTATTTAGGTTTGGGACCAACTATATAAAATATAAGATTTTAAGCACAACATAGTGTATAAAACCTATAGATAACTCACAATACAATGTATAAAATTTATTGCTACAACTATTAAATAAAAATATCACGTATAATTATCATATAATACTCCGAAAACGTCGAATGGCGAATAATTACTCATTGTAAAAACTTTAAGACTACATGTATGTTCCCAGAAAGTTATAAAACCAACGAGTAAGACACGAAACACCATATAAAATTAGGAAAAATTTTAGATACTATCGAAGTACTGTATGGCATTGTTTATCTTATATTTATCAAATATTGAAATAATCTAATGATATAACCTATTTATTTTTATGAAATAATTTATTCCACACAAGCTTATCCATAATATTATCATATCGCATCTTTTAATCTCTATTTATTTAATGATATAACTCATTCTCGTTTATTTCATGAGATGAGTCATAATTCCTATAAAAATAATTTAGCAATCAAACGTCCACAGCATTGGATAATAGGTAAAAAGTCTCGCTATACCTTCTACAAATTGGCCCGCAGCAATACGACTAATTGAGTTGAGGAATCAAACCGATTGAATTTACGCAAATTACAGTAATATTTATAAAAATAGTAGACTTTATATTCAAAATTACATTGATACTGACAACAATGGACAATTTTTCTCCTATTACTATAGATTACCTAGCTTACAAATTAGGAAATAGAAAGTATAAATAATTAGGCATAATTTGGTTCTACAATTATAAAAAAATATATGGAAAAAGAAACTAACGAGTTTTGCAAACAGCCAAGAGGTTTTTTCACCAAGGAAACTAGGAAAGAAGAGGGGGGAAAAGGAGTAAATTGTAAATTACGTTTGCACCCCTTTATTCATTTACAATCACGCAATGACCTCATCAACTATTTGAAATACTACCCTGCATTTCTAACTCTAAGGGCTTGTTTGTTCCGTGACACTAGTTTATGAGATTAGATTAGTTATTTTGAAATAAGCTTAATTAGTCCCTTGTTTGTTAATATAATTTATAATTGCGACTATTTATTTGACTAAGGTCTTGATTGGCAACTTTAGTTTTTTGGCTTGTTGGCTAAAAATGCTAAAAAGCCAAAATTGCCCGTTTGGCACAAAAAAATAAAAAAATAAAAAAGTCAAAAAGCAAATCAAAACACAAACTCCTAAAAATTCTATTCAAAATCTCACCAGTTTTAAAATACAATAATACCTTATATTCATAACTTATATACTACTACTACCAATTACATATAATTATTAATATTAAATATATAGAAGAATAAAACTGTCTACTTTGAATAAAAAGTAAAAAAATTAATTTTTTATCCAAACAATGAACTTTAAAAAAATTAGTTTAAAAGCTAAGTTACCAAACAACCTATTTGAAATCCAATTTAATTTTTTGACTAAAAACACAAAAGAACTAAATTTTAAATTAGTTGACAATCGAGGCCTAAGACAAGTACTATCTCGTATTCAATATTACTTAGTCTTATGAAAGGGATGAGACTGGTAATTTCAAGATAAATAGAAGGTAGAATAAGCATAGAAAATATCTAAAATATCTTAAAAATTACTTCACCTATTTAAATTCCTACATTGTTATTAATTTCTCATTACTCTACACTATATTATCAACTGTTCTTTTACAAAATCTTAAAGCGGCGAACTTTCGTGAACTAATTAAGGCCAATCAAAAAGACTTATAACCATCATTTATATATTTTTTTGTTTCAATCTATCTATTAATGATCGAACTTAACTTATCAAGTGGTTTTTAGTCTAATAATATTGGTGTTTCTCTCTCAAATAAGAGATTGAGAGTTCAAACCTTACTAAGTGCAAAATGTGAGAGTTGTGTATGTGTGAGTATTTGCTTTTTAAAAACAAAAAATAAGGATCGAACTTGCTTTTATGTAACAAGTAAAGATAAAGGCAGTTTCGTAGTTAGTATTCTTTTTTATTTTTACTAAGATTTGCAATTAATCTTGCTTTTTCCTTCATGGTAAGATGTTGTGCTTTTTTGCATTTTGTTTGATTGGTGTGTATTTTATCTTGTCATAAAAAAAATATGTGTAGGTGGTTGATAAGGCTGATAAGTAACTAAGTTTGAGTGATATAAAAGTTTTATTAATTTTTGAATTTGTTAATATGTAACGGTTGAGATAATTATGTCAGTCTAAACAGTGTATTCTTATTCTAAATCTCTCAGACCAAACGTAACATATACGGATAAAACAAACCCAATCATCTAATTTCATAATTTTTCAAACTTGGGACTTATTGTATTACCTGTTCTAAATCTAATTTTATGATTTTTCAATCATAAGACTCATTGTATTATCAGTATCAATCAATACTCCGAGTACAATAATTCTGAAAATACTAATACTTCATCATCCATTTCTGCAAAACAAACAAGTTCTAAAATGTTTTGGAATAATTTGTCCATCAGTTATTTGATTTTTTTCTGGACCTAACAGAAATTGATGATTTCAATCAAAAGTTTTCCTTAAATGTCCATTTTTTTCCCCTTTTTTAGTCATCTTCACAAGTAGTACTGTAGT
>JAULJZ010123128.1:0-57105 GCA_032270985.1 Heliamphora pulchella
TAATAAATTAAATTTTATGTTTTTATTTTACTTATTTTTGTATTTAGTAATTTTTTATTTTTTAATTAAAAATTTTTTAATAAAATTTTTTAATTAAAAAAAATAAAAAAAAAACAAAGAAAACATGGGGTGTAAGTGTGAAAACAAAAAAAATAGGGGTGTAAGTATGAAAATACTGTTTTTTCGTCCAAAAGTTAACAGTTAACTTTTGGACCAAAGTGTTACAAAAATTAAAAAGTAAAGGGATGCAGTGATATTTCAAAAAATAAAAAGGATGACAGTGATATAATCCTTAAATATAGGGGGTGTAAGTATAATATACCCTTATACTTTTTGTTTAGAATGTTTAAAAAATTTAATTATTAGAACGTAATTTTAAGGTAATTTATTTATTTTATTTTTAATTCAAATAAGTAAAAAAAAATATCCTTTGATTATACCATCAATACATAGACAAAAACTAATTTTTTAGCTGTTTATATTTTAAAAATTATAAGCTAAAGACTAAAATTAATTTAAAATTGATGTTTTCTGTTTATTGAATTTTGACACCAAAAAGAGAGAGAGAGAGAGAGAGAGAGAGAGAGAAAATTTACAGAAGAGAGAGAGAGAGAGAGAATTTACAGAAGTGAGAGGAGAAAAGTCAAAAAAATTAGTTTAGAGGAATAATGACGTGATAGAGTGTGGCCGTTGTTTTGTTTTTTTTTTTTCCTGAGTTGTCAGTCATATAATAACTAACCGTAAACTCTATCAATTGCGGTTCAACTGTGTAAAACTTATTCTCAAAAGCACCACAATCAAAATATGTTAATATTACAGTAAAGAATAAACCAACGGTCAGCACTATAAAATCACAACGTATGAATTAAAAGAAAAATTATGCATACATATCCAACGGCACAAACTCAACTGAAATGCTCTTTTGATACTTATGTTTTGAATTAATAAAATATTAAGATTATTATTTTAATTTTGAAATATATAAGTTAATTTCGTATTAAAATTACAACAATCTCCCACTATTTCACAATATAAATAAAGTATAAAAAGCTTGATAATGGGACTGTGTATCCAACGCATTATGGCAGTGTCTTTTAAATTAAGAACCGACACTTAGGATAAACAAGCAGGGGTTACAGAAATTTAGTGAAATACAATATTTCTATAAACTAAATTTTTTTGGTGTAACACGGCCGAACATGTCACACACATTAGATCCTTTAATCAGAGCTTACTCAACGCAGGGTGGCGTTAAGCGATCATACGACCTACCTAGATCTTCATGAGTATTCTAGAAAATCTACCTAAATTTTCATAGGAAGCGCGATACCACCTCCACACCCACATAGGTGAAACCATCAAATATGTACTGCAACTAAATACACCACTTTTAAAAAGCCGGCTATGGACCTATTAAGAGTATTGCTCAACCCTCATAAATCTTATCCCCCTTGATGTTTTATCACTATGTCAACATGTAGTTAGAGGCTTAAGACACGTTTTAATTTCTTCCCATACTACTCCTGAATAGGATCTTTAAAATATTTTAGCTATTTTGCATATTACACAAATATAATGTTTAAGCAATTCAAGTCTAAGGGTTCACACGTGAGATTATTAATCTCCATAATTATTCATCAAAAAACTAGTGAGAAGTTCAAATCTTATGCTTTGTATTAGTTTTCATCTAACAAATTTTTTTTTAATGCGCAAGGTTCATTCTCAAAAAAATATTCCAACAATAGATCTTATATTTATTGCATGAAACTTTTTGAAAACGAAAATACATCGCTTTTTCATCGTCATCATCGTCCTCCCCGTCGTCTTTTATTTTGATCAACATTATCAAGATAGCGAATCGTATATTTATATTTTGTATACAAACAGATAAATTTATCTGTTTGCGTATAATTAATGCGTAAATATGCCAACAAATAAATTTATCTGTTTGCATATTTATGCATTATCTGTGTTTGTATAAAAAATTTATATGTTTGCATATAATGCATAAATATGGCAACAGATAAATTTATTAGTTTGTATATCAAACAGATAAACATCAAACAAATAAATTTATCTATTTGCATATAATACATAAATATGTCAATAGATAAATTTATTAGTTTGCATATCAAATAGATAAATATCAAATAAATAAATTTATCTATTTGCATAAAATGTATAAATATGTTAATAGCTAAATTTATTAATTTGCATATTAAACAGATAAATATCAAACAGATAAATGTATCTGTTTACATATAATGCATAAATACGCCAACAAATAAATTTATCTGTTTACATATTTATGCATTATCTATGTTGATATATAAACAAATAAATTTATTTGTTTACATATAATACATAAATATGACAATAGATAAACTTATTAGCTTGCATATCAAACAGATAAATATCAAACAGATAAATTTATCTGTTTGCATATAATGCAAAAATATGCTAACAAATAAATTTATCTGTTTGCATATTTATGTATTATCTGTGTAATGACCCGAGTTTTCGAGATTTTTTTTATCAAATAATGTTTAATAAATAATAATAAATAAAAATTAATCATTTTGTTGTGGAATATATAATTCATGAATAATGGGTGATAGTTTATTATAATAATAAATCTAAGTAAGTTTGATTTTAAGTTAAGTTAAAAATTTAAGTTTAAATAATAAGATTATAATAAGTTTTATGTTTACGTTAAGTTTAAGTTTAAAAATAATGATATTAATAATAATAAATAATTTAATAGTATAATAACTTTTTTTTAGAAGGTAATAATCTCCTGAGGAAGTAAATAACTTTTAGAAGACATTAAATTTTTTTTTGGAAGGCAAAAGAATTAAGAAATAAATAAGTAAAATAATTTTATACATATATACCATTAGGGTTGGAGGGATTAATTAGAAATCAGTGCCCCTAGAACCGCATAAGTAGCTTAGGAAAAAAAATCACCATAACAGTTTGTGCGTTGCTGGAAGGAGTTTGGGGAGGATATCAGTTTACGTTTTTGCATGGATCAAGGGCTAAACGAAGTCAGATCGTCGTTTTTTTTAGAGACATACTCCTGACATTGTGTTTTGGATAATCAACGGTTTTGTTTTTTAACCGGTAAGATCTAAACCTACGTTTGTTTTGTTGATTGTTACAAATAATATTCAATTATTCCGGCGTCCCGTTTTCTTCTCGTTCTCCAACCGTTTTTCGTTTTTTTTAGAAGGAGAGAGGAGAATAAGCCTCTAAATTTGTAGAATTAAGAAAGATTCTAAACCATCTCGTTTCAAACCAAAGCCGTTATCGTCATGTGGCCGTAGAAAACTTAAAAAGGTAACCAAAATCACTAGTTTCGCAACGTATCGGTATTTATTCACTTCTTTTAATTTTTAGTTTCAATTAGTTACTGTATGTTAATACGTATGATGAATATTCTA
Organism: Heliamphora pulchella; assembly: GCA_032270985.1. Taxonomy (NCBI): domain Eukaryota; kingdom Viridiplantae; phylum Streptophyta; class Magnoliopsida; order Ericales; family Sarraceniaceae; genus Heliamphora; species Heliamphora pulchella. The sequence continues at coordinate 3,444 of JAULJZ010123128.1, forward strand.
ATATTAAGGGATTTTTTTAATATAAACAATTAATTGAAAATTAAAAAAAATAACCGAATCACTAGTTTTGCGCCGTTCAATATTTAATTACTTCGATGAAGCCTATGATAAATATTATTTTTGAATATTTATGATAAATACTCTGAATTTAAGAGGGTTCATTTCATTAAAAAATAATTAATCAATTAGTCAAATTTTAATCGGGTTTCGTAAAAAAAGTTAAATTATTATTTTTTTTAAAAGAAGTTAAGTAAACATAAAACTTGGATTCAAACTGACACTTGACACATTTTGTTTGATTATAAGATTATTGTTTATTGATTCATGCATGTTTAGATATCTCATGTTGTTATTGATGATATCATGTTAAGTTGTCGTTTTTCGTTAAAGCATGATTCGTATCGCAGGTTGGTTTTTGATTTTAGTATGATTTTAACAATTAGGAATGCGTTCATCGGGAGGGTTGCTCAAATAAACTTCGCATGCTAATAATCATAACGGGGTTAATTACGTGGGTTAATTGTATGTCGTGGTTTGTTGTGGTGATGGATATTATCAAGGTGCACCCGTCGTAGGCTGGGCCGGTGTTCGAACCTTGACAATATCCAGCAGAGTTTAAGTTTTTGATAAGTTACCTGACAGACACCTGCCGTAGACTGGGTCGGTGTATATTTTAGGATAACTTATCAGGCAGACACAAATGCATTCTCAGTTGTAGTTCTAAGATGATTATCTGGTAGAAACAGACCGTAGGCTGGGTCTTATTATTATTCTAGAATATCATCTGGCTGGAACCGTAGAAACTTCTCGTGTATTAGATTTGATGTTGATGACAATGAGGAGGATGTGCTTGGGTAGTGTTCCAGAATAATCCTAATTGGAGTTATTAGTAATTAATCAAATCACGACGCATTTTGATATATCTGTTATTTATTTGTTGCTACCTGTTAATTTGATTAGATATCAATGCATTCTTTACTTGTAATGAGTCTACTGAGTTCTTCGAACTTATGGTTTCGTTTTATGTTGTCCTGGTGATTCAAGCACTAGGTTATGAAATATATAATGACATCGTAGAGGAGAACATAGAAGAGAAGATAGAGCCCTAGTTCATGTGAACCTAGCCACCGGAGTCATTACTATCAGCATTTTTTTTTTAATTTTCAGTCTTTTTTTTTTCGCTGCAAGAACAATGATGTAATAAAATTTTTATTTTATTTTTTAAAAATATTAGTATATGTATTTTCCTTTCTGTTGCCTAGTATTTTATTTGTTGCTGTAGATGAGTTCAATAATTTTTGGATCATCACAATCTGTTTGCATATAATGCACAAATATGCTAACAGATAAATTTATTAGTTTGCATATTAAACAGATAAATTTATTTATTTGTTATGCAAAATAGATAAATTTATCTATGTGGTGGGTATTTTTTTGGAGAAATCACGTCTTTTAAATGTGTTGGACCTCACATGTTAAAATTTTTATTTATAAACCTTATGCGTTAAAATTTTTATTTTTGGACTTCCTGCTTAATCTCCCATTATTCATTTACATCCACTTGAATCATTGATTCAATGATCATCACTATACAAATCATCTATAACAAATTACAACAATATCTACAAACAACATTCGCTAAGACAATTACATTTTCTTATCTTAATCTTGTATTTTCATCTTGAATATCACCAAGTATTACATTGTTATCACAAATACACTAGAGAGCAATATTTTATTATCTTTTAAAACTAAGACCTCATTTTAATACATCCGTGTGTTCATTCATAAACTAGACAATGAAGGATTTAAAAATAATTGTTTCTCTTCCTTTCTTGAAAAACGAGAAATTTTTTTAAACCAAGTTTTCAAATGCCTTAGCAAAGTTTTAACATTTTAAAAATTATTGTCAGCCAAAAAAAATTCAAATCAAATAACTCCAACATTCACCTTAAAATATTTATGCATTATCATACATTGAAAGTATGATGGATGTCATGTTTGGACAAATTTTATCATTGTTAGTCTCAAATAGCATAATAGACTCGCCACATAAAATATTTGCAAAGAACTTTTATAAACTCTTAGTCTCGCATACCTTTTAAATGTATACATTTTAAACTTTAATATGAACTCAAAATTTCACCTTGAAAATTTTCAAGATATTATAAAATTCATCTTGTATAAATCAAAGTACATGAGTTTCATATTAAGTAATCACATATGTATATCATTTTGGATAGCATAAAAAAATATCAACCACAGAATTTACATATAAAATTGCTCCATTTGAATCATGCTAATCCTTTTACATGCTCCGAAATAATCACACATTGTAACGCCCCGATTTTCAAACAACAAAATTTCACGAAAACCAAAACAAAAACGGAATATTTGTATGTAAAATAAAACTCGAAACATGCCATTTTAAACCAAAAAGGTTATTCAAAAGATTTTTCATCCAAAATCTCATTTCGAAACAAAATCGAACTTTTTCACACAGTAGCTGTCCGCTCGAGTGATCAGAGATCCACTCTAGCAGTGAGACACCCGAGACATTTTTAAGCTAAAAACTAGAAAAAAAATTTACCAAGTCTAAATTATACACCTAAAAACTTTATTTCTGAATAGGGGTTTAAACAACCAAGGAATTTGGCATAAAATGTTCATTTTATAAAAAAATTACTCATTCGACTCGAAAACAATTCATGAAAAACTTTTAACCCAAGCCAAAACAAAAGAAAAATGGCAACTAACCCAAGATTTCTCTCTCAAAATCATAAAACATATATGCATTGGTATAATCGCCACAATGCTTATAACATAAGCTTTTCATTTCAAAACATTACATTTTTGGAAATAGTGTGAATTCAGTTGGCCATTTTTTAGAATTTTTTTTTTCTGGCCATTATTCTAGAATTAATTGGCAATTGAATTGGCCATTCAATTGACAATTGAATTCTAGAATCAATACCATTCATTGGCAATTAATTCCCCATATTGATTTTCATTTCCCTCATGAATTCCCTCTTGAATTCTAGTGTAACCTTTCGTGAAGGAAATTATATATAAAGACTCCTCTAGTATTCTGCATATGCATAGAATAGAATGTAAGTGTGGAAAACCAGAATACAGGGAGAGGAGAAAGAGAGAGAGAGAGAGAGAGAGAGAGAGACCAGACTACAATTGTCTATTGTGAGAGAGAGACAGCGAGGGACGTTCGAGTAGCTAATCTTTAGTGGTGTTCTAACGTTCGGGTCAACCGCTTTATCCTGGGAGAGTGACGCCGATGGAGAAACCTACAACACCCTTGGTAGACGGTGAATCATTCTGAAGGAAACTGCATTTGCAGGACTCGGTTTGCATATTCTATTCATGTTATTTTTGTAATTTTGTTTTCTGCAATTTCTGTTTATTATAATCTTTGAAAGTTAATATACATGTATTTTTTGGACCACCGAGCATATCTTGTGTTGCGTTATATTTCTCCCAACATACATAACATAACATGTTCCAAAAACAAAAGGGAAACTACAAAAATCTTCCGCCGCTGCCAGCTCCCCAAGATCATCCTGAATGATAATGTGTACCTGAAAAATATTTTCAAATCCCACACCATGAGCCAAGGCTCAATAGGAACAGACTATAATGAAGTAAAACAAGATATGCAATCACGTAGTATAGAATCGACTCGACTTCATAAGCTTCAAGATGGTTTTTCATTTTCAAAACCCCACATTTTCATATAATTCAAATAACGTCCAATAGTTTAAGAAAAACATTAACAAAACGTTATTTTTCACTCGGTTCCCACAACCGACAATGATTCCTATGTACCGACTCTGTCGCACCAGCGACAAAGGTAACAACTATAGACTCTCGGCCATTAGCCTAGGTCTAGGGCATCCAATGACCCACTAGGTTATGACAAGTTCTATACAGAGTTACAACAACAAACGCCTCCCACAGGGGCAACCACTTCATTTACGGGGATTAACCCGAATGAGCGAAGCACCTACTTGCATAAAATTTTTAGACTTTCATCGAGGAGTCATGTCGGCCCAAGCACACACATTGTTACGGCACATCTATGAAATCATTAAAAACACGTAGCTCTACTACAAAAATGTTTAAAGCCATACATTAATTATGTACAAAACGTCCGACGGCCATCCTCCACATCATCCATAACCAGGGAAGAACGACCAATACATATCAATGTTTCACCATTTAAACCGAAACATTTAAAAACTAAAGCTCAACCCCAAAGGTTAGCTCTAAACCTCAAAAACATGATTTTCTTAACTTTTACATAAACCTCTTCACTTTCAAAACTCACTTTTTTGAAAACTACGGACGCCCACATGTTCACCAACTTTATAATAAATCATAACAAATGCAAAACATGTTTTTTTTCAAATCAAATACGGTTTAAACACAAAGTCCAACATTTATAACATTTTAAAATAGTAGAAAATGCATATAATCGCATGTAGCATCTTTTTAAAGCAAGATAGTCTAGAATCCTACTTCGGCGAGTTAAAACTCAAAACTTTGAACATCGACGAGAAACCAAAGTCGCCAAAACACGATTTCATTTGGATGAACGCGAAGTCCTCGGTAAGGATATCGAGGATCGACTATCCGAACGCCAAGATCCAAGCTCGAACCAAGCCTAAAGCTAGAGAGAAGGTGGAGGTTTTGAGAGTTCTAGGTAGAAAGAGAGAAGGAAACATACAAAGGAAGTTTTGGTTCAAAAACAAAGGCATGGGCTGACTTTATAAAATCTCGCGCCCGGCTGTCCGCTCGAGCGAGCAGGGATCTGCTTGAGCGAACAGGGATCCGCTCGAGCGGTTCCCCACTGACCCAACTCTCGGCTACAAGCCTGCTCAAGCGACTTGAGATCCACTCGAGCAGTCATTGCTGGGTGAAAACTCGAACAAAAAATGCATGACCATTCCCACGCATGCATAACACATAAAAAAAATGCTATTCTAAAACGATTGAAGCAACAATTAACACATCGAATAAATATTACGAAAAATAAACGAAATCGGGTCTCACACACACCTAGTAACATTTTTCTTTAACAATAATACCAAATAAATTGTAACCAACATCTTGTTATTTCACAATTATTTTGAGCTAGTCTTTCCAAATAATCTCATTATACGATAAATTGGACCCCAACAGTTTTTGTCCTCCATAAACATGATCACAAAATACAATAATTCTCACAGCTCAATCAACACCAAATGTGTAAAGACTAAATACATAAATTTTTTCGATAAAAAAAATCTAATAATCAATTTGATTCTTTTGACATTGATAAAATTTATTTTTATATTTTTTAATCAAACCAATTAAAAAATTATTTTTTTTACGTTTTTAATCAATCTATGTTATGTAATGCAAGAAATAAAGAATCAAACATCCAAAATCAACAAACGAGATTTTTTATGTGGAAAACCCAACTTGGTTAAAAAACTACGGGACTAATCCTAGTTTTGATAAATCAAATACTAACTAATTGAACAGTTACAAGACACAACTTACAAACTTTGACCAAATCCTTAATTCAAAGTCTTAAGCTTGCTTGCCAAATCTACGTACACCGTTCCTCACTTGATCACCACAGCAATGAATTCTCAAAATTTTACAAGTATTGAATCCTCAATACTTTTACACCGGCAGAATCCTCTATCGGTAAACTTAGAACGCCTTCTAAGTTGAACACGAACAATCTACAAATTTTTGAAACTCGAAAGGAACTTCTGATCTGCTTTAGAATCTCTGATTATTGAAGTGCATAAGTTAATTTTCGTGGCTGGTTTATGATCTTATTTATAGGCTTGAAAACCAAGCAATTAGAGTTTCAATCCAATTAAAACTGTCTGGAGTCCGCTTGAGTGCACTTGGGACCGCTCAAGCGGTCATGTGCCAGATTGTGTTCTACTTGCATGATCTTGCTTCATTGGTTTGTATCTTCATCTTCTTATGTTGTACTTCCGTCTTCCACCTGGAATAAAATTGTGATTTAAAGACTCTTAACCTTTTTAAGACTTCTAACCCAATTAAGACTCATAAATCAATTGACAAATTCTAAGAAACCCAAACAAATTAGAATGGCTAGAATTATCCAATTACAAGAAACATAAATACATTAAGAGTTTTACACTTATAATACAACCTGAATTACCATAATAAATATGAAAATTAAATTTTTATAAAATAGTAATTAAATTCCTAACAGACATATTAAAGTCACCACAAGTAACAGAAAGTTTACCCCACATTTTGTCTTTAAATTTTGAACACTCAAACTATATTTTTCAAATATAATTTATTCAATCCTCTAATTTTGAATTCATAAATACTTTTCTAGTCGATCAATTTTATGTGGGAAGAAGTATGCTAATAACAATTCCATCATTTTTTTTTACTTTGAATATTATGACATTTAGACTTCAACTTCAAATAATTGTTCCCAAAACGAAAACTCACTATTTTTTTCCCCACAAATTATAGTTTATGTTTCTTCTTCAACAAAAGATTCATCTCAATTACAAGATGTATATTGTCAAACTTTCCAATCAAAAATTTTGTGCTCTAATATGAACTCAAAAAATATATCTCGAAACTTTTCATGGCATCACAAAAATCATCTTGAATAAATCAAGGATCAAGAGTTCATGTTAAGCAACCATAAATACCATCTTGCATAAAACCCAAGATTTCAAACTCAAAAAGAGTTTCCATACTTATGAACAAGATTTATCCATTTTATCACCTTGGATGTTATCTAAAAATTCCACCATAATATATATATTTATGTCCATCTATTGATAAATTGCACTACATGTCATATTGAAATTACAATACAATTAGTAATATTTTTTTTTCAAAAAAATAATCAAACTCTACAATAAAAGAGTCTTTGATTATATGCATAATATCCCAAACTAATCACATTATTTAGGATCTATGAAAGGGTCTTATTGGTAGAGGCGTGAGACATCTCACTGTTTTTAAAAATAGATTTTTATCCCTCATAGTACGTGATTCGGTGCATCTGGTAATGGTGTTCTACCCTTTAGGATTTAACTATTGATTTCCCATAAATGTGCGCTCGTAAATGTGGATGTCTTAGGAACATCTCTATTGGTCATCTCAATACCAACTCAAAACTCAATATATATATAATTCTATGAACACAATACTTTATGATATCATATGTTAAGAAACAAGGATATCTCAATTGCCTAACATATATATATACCAAATTGATCCTTCAATTGCCTAACATTAGTAATCGAAATCTTCATAATAGCATCGCAATCAAAATATATTAATATTTCAATAAGGAATAAACCAACGGTCAAAACTGTAAAATCAAAAACTGCATTAAAAGAAAAACTATTCATACATATCCAACGGCACAAACTCAACTAAAATGTTCTTTTGATGCTTATGTTTTGAAATAATAAAATTTTAATATTATTATTTTAATTTTGAATTAAATGTATTAGTTAATTTTGTATCGAAATACAAGAAGCCGTGGTCGAAGCACAAATTATCTGAGCATCAGGGCTACCACCTTTAATAGCTCGGTCTCCTCATAGCTGACATGCACAAATATCAAGGAATTCGTGCCTGAGCTCAACATCCGTATGCCTAGACCTGACACCATAGCCATCATGTCAGAAGTGGTTGATTAGATCGCAAAGCCGGTGTGTTAGGAGTTATTAGCTAGATCCTATACGGGGCTAAAAAGCAAAAAAATAAAAAATCTAACAGCGCCCAAAGTACACTTCACGCAAATATTAATAAAAAGAGAAGAGTCAATAATTCAGGTACACATAACACACTTATACAGCCAAAACTCTGCCTATTTGTTCCTTTACCTTCAGGCATAATACTAACTTAATCGTCAAAAGGCTTTTTGATTGAGCAATCGGCGGGACATCTCTAACTCCATTTCTTAGTGTAGATCACGTGGATATCTCTTGCATATTCAATGGCCAGCGAGAACAGGATCGTAGATCTCCATCTCAACCCTCTAAAATTTGGTGCCATCTATGGGAATTGCAATGAAGAACGCCTTCATGGCCACTATTAGTGAGACCATGTCTTCAGCAACCCACGGAGGGAGAATAGTAGGCAAGACGGGTGTAGTATCACATTCGAGTCGTCACACACGAAGCCACCGATGGAGCGAGGCACTATGTTCACTTTGAAATCTATGTCGGCAGTTCAAGGATAAACCAAAGGGAGAAACTACCAATGGGAGCTCAAATCGGGTTACCCAGTTTAAAGGGGGTCAGCTGCCCCATTACTCCCTACAACGAGTGATGGAGCTGTATTTGGTTGAGCTGCGCAGGTGTGACTAGCAACTAGCTAAGTTGCGTAGGGAGCTATGCAATACCCAAGATTTCCTGGACCATAGTCATAAGTAGGGATGGCGTAGTCCTAACAGAACTCCGCCATCACCACAAAAGTGTTTACAAGTCTTGCCAAACGACCCATGGCTAGGGGCAAAAAGAAAAAGAAAGGCAAGATAGAGGAATCAAATCCTGACAAGCATATATACAAGGGATAGGGGTTAAACAAAAGATATGGACAAGGTATATCTTAAATATCAGTCGTCGGAGGTGCCTAGTGCTCAGGTGAAATGTCCTTTAATTCACCAAAGCAGATGACGATGATGCTTCTAAAGCTTTATTGGAGATGGCACAGTGAGAGAATGTGGGCATGGATGGTGAAACAAACGAGGGGAAGAATGAGGGCTAACCCCCACTATACATAGAGCCCCTAAGAGTTATGAAAAGGGAACACCAAACGGTGTCCTTGAGATAACATTCTTGGCATGTGCCCCTTGTATTTAATGTGGAATCATGTCTAGGGCAACACATCAGGCATATACGGTATGGTTGCTAGAAATAAGGCATTTGCCTGAGTTGGCATGACAGGCCAAGCTAGGCAAACCTAGATCCAAGCACGGTGGAAGCTCGATTATGGTCGGCAAGCGGTGGCTAAGCAGGGGAAGCATTATTAATTTAAAATTATTGGTATTTATTGAGAATCGTTCCTGATGTTATAGATTTCAAGGTGCACCTTACGTTGTACGCATTAAATGAAGATAAGCACGTCACTTTAAACGTCGTCAGGGACCAATCAGGAAATGACACATGTAAAAGCATGACTGTTCGTACAAAGAAACATCCCATCAAAGAATGAGACATTATCAAAACTTAATCGAGAAGCCTTTTAGGCACGTGCCACTGGTCCATTCAAATTCCCAAGAAGGGTCTAAATCCAAGGATGGTCAACATGGCCCCTTGGTGTCTCATCACCTCAGAACTTATAGCAATGTCAAGATGATAGGGGCAACTGAGGGAGGTCAGCAAACTTTAGGCTGACCAGGCATCCACGCCAGCATAATCGCAACGGGTTCACCTGAGGTCAATGACCATGAGTTGTGGTCTAAACATGAATCGAGTGAGCATTAGGGTTACTGCCCTCAACAGCTCAATATCTTCATAGACATGTGCACAAATATCGAGAAACTAATACCTGAGCTCGACATCATTACGCTTGGACTTGACACCACAACTGTCATGTTAGATGTGTTTGACCAAATCTCTGACCTGGCGTGTCAGGAGTTGTTTTCCAAATCCATACAGGGCCAAGAAGCAAAAACAAAGTAATGACAATGCAAAAAGATCACTTCACACAAATATTAATGACAATTCAACTTTAGCTTACCGATAGGTGGGAGAAAGGGTGACCCATATTAGGTGATCCACACCCCTCTATAAAAGGAGAAGACTCAATAATTCAGGTATGCATAACATAGCTCAGAGCCAAAATTCTACTTGTTTATTCCTTCACCTTCGAGCATGCCACTAACTTGATTGTTAGAGGGCCCTCTAATTGAGCAACTGGAAGGACATCTCTAACCACTTTTTTAGCGTAGGATCACGTGGATATCTCTTGCCTATTTAGGCGCCAACGTGGATGAGATCATAGATCTCCATCTCCACCCTCAACATTTTTAAGTTTCCTTTCATAACATTTCTAATTACAAAATTAATTACTAACATATAATTAAACTAACGTAGTGTGAGATTTAGTTCTTTTCTTTGTTTTAGTTTCTCGATTGAAGTTATAATAAACATCTTGTACATAGTGTTACATATAGTGCTTTTTGGTCGTTTTAGTTTCTTGAATAGAGTTATTGTACACATTTCATTTTGGAGCGCACAATGCACAATTCATAACATAGATCACAAGAATATTAACTAAAAGCACATCGATTCTGTAAGGGTAAAATGTGATCAATAGTTCGAATTTTGACTAGTGGCTGATTTGACAAGTTTGAGCAGCTTTCTCCTACACAAGCAAGGAGTTAGTGCAACCCAACTAAGATGTTCTATCAAAAGACACTTCGATGAGTAAGTCAATAAATACTTGTAGAAGAAGGTGAATAGAGTTCTCGGTGTTAATATCTGGCATACCTCAAATGTGGGGGAGTTCCACTATTTATATGCGAATCAAGATTTAACCTTGGGAGTCATAATAAGTGAGTGTTCAATCAGCCAAGTCACCCATCTCCTCAAGCCCTAGTGACAAAAATGTGGAGTGTTATTTTTTATTTTTTCATAAATTAGGACAATTAATTCTATCTCTCGACTCTTGGGTTAATCATAGCCATATGAATTGTAAAGCTCGGCCCTGAGGTATCAATTATTGTGAGCTCGAAATGGCTTGCTCTTGAGCTTGACAAAGTTTATACTCAGAATTATGGGAGCATGTGCTCAAAAAATACATATCCAATTTAGAAAGTGAGTTCATATTTTTATTGACGGTCATGCTATTGTCCACTGGGTGGTGGATAATAGTGTAATGGGAACAAAAAAATTATTAATATCAATATATTTTTAGAGGAGGAGTCTAATACTATCATATATATTAATATACTTTATATAGATATTTAAACACTTTTTATTCATTATTCACCACCCAATAAACGTTGGTTATCATAATCCTTTTACTTACATACAGGGACAAAAGGAGCCTTAGACCAAGGGGGCCCATGGCCACCCCCGCTGGGAAAATCTCTTCAATACCTAGGCTCATAATTTTTTTTACAATAAGTTGGCTTCTCTTTTCATGAATAGAGATATATTGGTTTATTTATTAACTTTCATTATGTTTTAGTCATTTTACATTTATTTATTTAATTTATCTCATGTGAATATAAAAATATAAAAATGGTTAGTCAAGATAAATATATTTGCTCGCTTCTTTGTAGATTGGCTACACTTTATGCTTTTAATTTACATTGCAGAATAAAATTTTGAAATAAGATGAAAGATGATTTTCTCCCAAACCCTTTGATTGTGTACATTTAAAAAGAATTCGATTAGAAATTTAGTATAAACTCAATTATCAATGGATAAAGAGTTAGACGAATTCTACTTTGATTGAAAAATCATGACTTATGAGATAGTTAATATGTTATAGAAAAAGAATTTTTTGGCATATTACATCTTCATTAATACTGAATGAATATTATTTTCATTTTCACATACTAAATATAATTTGTATTATTAGTCATAATATGCGCCTAAACTTCTTGTTGGCCTGTCCAAAGAAAATTCTAGCTTCGTACTTGCTTACATGGATAAGAAGTTTCATGGTACCAAATAAATTCATAATTAAAATCACAAGAATTCATAATTTTAGCCACATAAAAATTAAATTAAGTGTTTAATACTGTATAAATTATAATTTTTAGCTTGTAGCACGCGCATGCGTGCACGCGCACGCACATACATACACAAAAAAAAAAAAAACTCAAACCGGTGAACTTATAGTTTTTGAGTTATAGCTTCTAATTATAAATTAACAAATATAAATTCTGTTATTTTAAACTATAAATTTATAAATTTAATGAACATTTACAATTTTTACTTAAAATTATAATCACATCATTTTGGATATAATTTATAAATTTATAATTTTAAATATAATTTAGAATTTATATATTTATAATTTCATTTACATAATTCATATTATTGTTGAAACTCACATTGATTTGACACTGTACTCGTAATATGGAACCAAAAGTCTACATAACATGACATATGGTACTACCCCTAAACTAAAGAAAAGGATGCGCATTCGCAATTGGGAATTGGAATCTCAACAAAAGTAAGCAAAAACAAAAATGAATTTCTTTAGTTGTTGTCTCTTTCCACTGTTCTATAATTGATATTGGCCACGAATCTGTTTATTTGCTTATTTAATATATTATTTATTTTTATTTTTAATAAATATTTATTATTTTATTAAATTATTATATTTTTTGATTTCTCTTATCGAGACCAGTAAAAAAAATAAATTTTTTTTATTAAACCATAAAAAAAGTTCAGAAAAAACAATCAAAATAAGTTAATAAGCCAAATCTTATATTGTTTATTTTTATTTTTAGCAGACTTTTTTTTTACCTTTTGATCAAGATTTTTTATTTTTTGAGTTTATCTCATCGATACGATTCGAAAAAGTAAAAAATATTTAGTCAAAAAAAAAATTTTTAAAAGTCAAAAATAAGTAAAATTCTCGACAGGTAACCCAAACAGAGCCAATATAGCAAAAACAAAATAAGTGAATAATATTCATCAATTTTTATTAAGTTAGTGAAAAATAAAAAATAACTCACTTAATAAGCCAAAAGTGAGGGTACAACAATGGATTTTGGGTTACTGTGAAAAGCAAAGGTTTTTGTGCTTGCCGGCAGTTTGATTGATTGCTTGCTATTAGGACAACTATTCGTGTTTGTGTTTTTAATTGGTAATTCTTAAGAATACCTTATAATTTTCAAAGGATAGTTCAGTGAACGAGGACATGCACTCGGCATTTGAAATGGGAGACAATTGACTGTATCCCTATCCCTAGTTGTCTGTATTGACATTAAATATTTTTATTTATAAAAAATATTATGAAAGTAATGTTATTAATATGTTAGGAAATTAATTATTATTTTGTAAGAATTTAATTTGTATTTATTATAGCAATTCAAGTTGTATTATAAGTGTAAAACTCCTAATGTGTTTAAATTTCTTGTAATTGGATAACTCTAACAGTTCTAATTTGTTTGGATTTTTTAGAATCGCTTAATTAATTTATGAGTCTTAAATGGGTTAAAAGTCTTAAAAAAGTTAGGAGTCTTTGAATCAGAATTTTATTTGAGCTGAAAGACTGAAGTACAATATAAGAAGTTGAAGGTACAAGTCAATGAAGTAAAATCGTGCAAGCAAAACACAATCTGGCACATGACCGCTCGAGCAATCTCAAGTGTGCTCGAGCGGATCCCAGACAGTTTTAATTCGATTGAAACTCCAGTTGCCTGATTTTGAAACCTATATAAAGAACATTAGGCTAGGTACAAAATTATCTTCTGAACTTCATATCTCAGAGTTACAAAGTTAATCAGAAGCATTTGTCGTGCTCCTATATTCAAAAATTGTTCGTGACAAATCTTATACAGTGTTCTAAGTTTCGACGAATGATTTTGCCAGAGTGACAGTTTCGAGAATTCGTTACTGTGGTGATCAAGCGAAAAATGGTGTACGTGGATTTGGCAAGATAGTTTAAGGCGTTTGAATTGAGGATTCGATCAAAGTCGGTAAGTGGATGTCATGTAACTGTTCAATTGGTTAATTCTTGATTTACCTGGATTAGGATTAGTCCCGTAATTTTTTACCCTAGTTGGGATTTTCACGTAAAAAATCTTATGTGTTGAGTTTGGATGCTTGATTTTTTACTTCTTGTTTTCCATGGCATAGATTGATTAAAAATGTAAATTTGTTTGATCAAGAAAAGAAAAATAAGAAAATTTTCTTGAATTAGGATTTGAAGATTTCTCTTGGGAGATTACAGATTGAAGATGTGTCTTGCGTAATTAGGAGTTTTATGTTTACCTAGAATTGCCAAGGGGTAGATTGTTAAGAAATTAATTATTATTTTGTAAGAATTTAATCCATATTTATTATGGCAATTCAGGTTGTATTACAAGTGTAAAACTCCTAATGTACTTAGGCTTCTTGTAATTGGATAACTCTAGCAGTTCTAATTTGTTTAGGTTTCTTAGAATCTCTTAATTGATTTATGAGTCTTAAATGGGTTAGGAGTCTAAAAAAGGTTATGAGTCTTTGAATTAGAATTTTATTCAAGCTGAAAGACTGAAATACAACATAAGAAGTTAAAGGTACAAACCAATGAAGTAAGATCGTGCAAGCAGAACACAATCAAGCACATGACAGCTCGAGTGGTCCCAAATGCGCTCGAGCGGACTCCAGGCAGTTTTAATTCAATTGAAACTCCAATTGCCTAATTTTTTAGGCCTATATAAACGACTATAGGCTATGTACGAAATTATCTTCTAAACTTCATATCTTAGAGCTCCAAAGTTAGTCAGAAGCGTTTGTCATGCTCCAATATTCGAAGATTGTTTGTGACAAATCTTAAACGGTGTTCTAATTTTCGACAGAGGATTCTTTTAGAGTGACAGCTTCAACGATTCATTGCTATGATGATCAAGCGAGGAACGGTACATGTGGATTTGGCAAAATAGCTTAAGGTGTTTAGGTTGAGGATTCGACTAAAGTCTGTAAATTGGTGTATTATAACTGTTCAATTGGTTAGTGCTTAATTTACTTGGATTAGGATTAGTCCCATGATTTTTTCACCAAAGTTGGGCTTTCTACGTAAAAAATCTCGTGTGTTGAGTTTGGATATTTGATTTTTTACTCCTCGCATTTCATGACATAGATTGATTAAAAACATAAAAATAATAATTTTTTAATTAGTTTGATTAAAAAATATAAAAATAATTTTTTCATAATGTTTTGAGAGTACCCTAATATATAGTTTACAATTATAAGCATAGAATCTAAGTAAAACTCATGTAGGATCTATTGCATCATTAGGGTTGAAGCCAAAAGTTTGTACTTACGGGAAACAAAATATTAGGCATAAAGAAATATAGAAAAAGGGATGTGAACCATCGCAATAAATTAAAATGTAATAGAGTCTAATTTTTCTATCTATATATTTTTTTTGTAACAAACAGTAAACAAAAATTATTCAGTTTGGACATTTTAATTATTTGGTGTCGTATTAAGGTACAAAAAAAGTATCTAATTATTAATTGTTGAGTTTGTCTCAAATTTTTCAAAAATTAGAAAATCGAAACTAATTGACGTTAGCTGGCGCTAATTAGGCGATTAAGCGTTGGGACGATAGAAGCAAGCACTAGTGGGTCGCTCGAGCGACGTGAGGTTTAGGGACCAGCAATATATGTCGCTAGTATGCGTTCGAGTGCCATCGCGACGAACTAAAAGTTAACTTTAGGGTTTTTTATATGGGATTATCAATATGGTCCCTTTGTTTCAATTAGTATTAAGGGAGGTGCACTAGAAAGGATCAGAAAGAGACCCGAGAGTATAAAAAGATGCTCAGTTGAGGCTAAAAAGGTGATACACAAGAGAAGCTTAGTTGTAGGCTATAGAGAGTGAGGGAGTTCTTGTAATCTTTATTGACTATAGTTGATTGATTTCTCCTCGCCCCGTAAACATAGGCAGTTCGCCAAACGACGTATATTTTTGTGTTCGAGATTATTTTTTGTTATTCTCTATTGCGTTGTGTGTATTTAAGCCAATGGTGTGTATCTGTTACACAATATTTGTCATGCCCTCAACTCCAAGGCACATAAACCAACCTCGATAACACCAAAAGGACTAGAATTTTACCATGAAAAGAGTTTTAAATCCCCAAAATGTCGCAAACCTCTTTTATAAACCATTTAAGGATACAAACCCCAAAAGATAAGATTTCAAAAGAAACAAAAGGTGAAAAATTGCTCTAGCAGACAAACTGCTCGATCGGTCTCAAGATCGATCGATCGGTCTTTCACATACTGCAGAAATTTTGCTCAGCACCTGAGAAACTGATAGCAATATTAGATCGCTCGATAGACCGATCAATCAGTCCATCGAGCGGTCCACTCCTGGACCCTTTTTTAAACTACGTTTTTCAACTCCACTTCTCTAAAATTCAACCTACACCCTTCAACAAGCCTTCCCAAAGAATTAACAAACAAATATACATAGAAAACAATATGAAAACATCCCTGAACATTGTAGACACTCCAATCTGATCAAGCCGAATCTTAGGCACCCGTTTCCAATGCGCTCCAATGATGAAAGTATGAGAATCATGCTCAAAGATACTCCTAAGCTAGCAAAATCATGAATATGGCTCAAAACCCAAGAAAATCACCAAAAAAACATCCATGCTGTGACTTTTATGTCATGGCTGTTACCTTTTTACAAATCCTAAACCAAACCGTGACTTCCTTTCTTACGGTCGCATCTTTTTATCCTAGCCTCAACTTCTGAAAGTCGCAGCTTTCCTTTTCATCACTAGAAAGGTAGCAGCCGTTACTGTAAAAAAGCAAAAAGGTAGCGGCCGTCACTATTACCTCTTTTTGGATAGGTGGCAACGCCCAGAGGGGGTCTGTGCTATCCATTTTGCCTATAAATAGGAGTTATTTTTTAGTAGAACAAGAGAGGAGAAAGACCTGGATACCAAAACTTTGCCCAAATATTCTCCTACCCGATATTCTCCTATCCATTCCATACTTACCAAGTTTTGTTCATGTTCTTGCTTGTATTGGAGGGGTCGTTGAAGCTCGTATTGGCTTAAAGATAGCCTATTCTCACCCCTGAGGGGCCATTCGAGGTGGATATCCATACGAGGTAACCTTAGGAACCACGACTCTTCTATAAACTCTCATTTTCTTCCCTCAAGGGTGTCGTGAACAAGGTTTCTATAGTCTTTTATTGTTTGTTTATCATTCATTTCTATCTAAGCATTTTTCCTTAAGTTTTCATCATAAATAGTGTATTCATAGCTCTCCGTTTTATATATTTATAATTGTCTCTATTTTGTTTCAACGCTCACGAGCACACTGTGCAATTCAAATTTTTTTTGAGATTTTGAAACATGACGACTGCAATCTACTAATGTCACGGCCACAATTTTGTTAAACCTACAGTTGGGGCCGTGTGTTTCTTACTGGTACATTTTTGCCTTCTTTACTCACGGCCGCAACATTTTAATGTCACGGTTGTGATATTTTTTTGAAGGCCAAAAACATGAAAACCCCTTTTAAAACCCTATCATATTTATTTATTTCGAGATTTCTCATCTTATATTATCTTGTTTAGCATTCTCTCTTCTCTGTACCTTAGTTTATTTTCTTATTGGGTTAATAAATGGTAGGTTTGGCCTAGATCAAGTGGGTTGTGGTCTCTATTCTATACACCTCAATTTTTGCATCTTCTGTGGTTATAAAAATATGATGGCTGCAACATTTCAATGCCACGGCCGTATGTTTTGCACAACTCACAGTAACGGTCGCCTCAAGTTTCTAACAGCCGCACCATTTGTTCACATATATGTCATGATCGCGACATTCTTTTGTTATGATCGTGATATTTTGTGAGACCAGTAACATGAAAAATGTGTTTCATATGCTCTGTTACCTTCTTTTAACATCCTCTGCATTATGCTTTGAGTTATTATTTGTATAGAGGATGAATGATGGTGGATCTAACCTAAAATAAATGGGTAATGGTCTCTATCCGGCATATCTTGTATATTTGAGTATGTTTTAGGTATTGTACGTTGAATATGCTCTTTTTGGACCCTTAGAAACCATGGCCGCGACTTTTATTTGTCACGGCCATGAGATTTTTCACTATGTTTTTCGCGGTATCCCTATATATGTCATGACCACCTATCTTGTGACTTCGTTTGTCACAGCCACAACATTGGTTGCCACGGTCGTGAGTTTTTATGTATGCCCAGTAGCTTAAAATAGTGCTATAGT
Source organism: Heliamphora pulchella (assembly GCA_032270985.1). Lineage (NCBI taxonomy): Eukaryota > Viridiplantae > Streptophyta > Magnoliopsida > Ericales > Sarraceniaceae > Heliamphora > Heliamphora pulchella. The sequence goes on from JAULJZ010123128.1 coordinate 21,403, forward strand.
CGTGAGTCTTCTTTATTTATATAACCTTTATGTAACATGTTAGACGCGAAAACATTGTTGCATGACCCTTAGGTCTCCATTTGTTCATTTTATCGCTTATTCGCATATTTTTTGCTTTGTTTTGCTCAAACGATATGTGTGGCATATCTAGAAAAAAAAACTAAGTTGCATAACCCTAGGATCGTAATTAGTATTTTGTTTCTTTGCTTTCTTTTGTTTGACCTCTCTTTAACATTCCGTTCTATATATGTTACCTTTAAAAAGTTTATAACAAAAACTAATATTGACAAAGTAGAAGCCAATCTCATGGTTAGGCGAAAAGAGTGCCTAATACCTTCCCTTTTTGTACTTTAGCATCTGAACCCTCTTTTTCTCTAATTATATATTTTTTAAAAGACCTACAACTTTCCTTTTGTTTTTATTTTTTTATTTTTCTTAAAAATCAAGTAGCAACTCTATTTTTCTAAAAAGGATGCTCAGATATCTTGAATTTTCTTATTTTGAAAAGAAAATAATATTTTTCTAAAAATAATAGATATTTGGTGCATCCCGCGAGACCAAAACACCCACAGCTTTTTTGGCGACTCTGCTGGGCACTGGTTTTTCAAAAAAAAAAAATCATAAAAGGCTTAACTTGAAAATGTCAATGGTTCTTGTTGTAAATTTTTCATCGGTATTCGCATTTGCATTTGCATATTGGTGAGCTTGGTTCTCAAACCCCCGCTCTACCTATTGATACCCCAATCAATTTATTGTCAAGGGACTATGTCGGGAAATCTAGTAAGCTTTCTGGCTACATGCTTCCATAGATGTGGTAAAAAGAGTTATTGCGTATCGTTTGATCATGCTTTGCATCATTCCTAGCATTGGGAGGTATATTCTTGACTATATTAAGAAGGTACACTGAGTGCAGACCTACCAGCCTTCTCATGTGTATATAGTTTCTTAGAATCCTTTATTTTAGGACCAATAAATCTTTTAGGGTTATGTAATTTTCTTTTATGGATGCTTTTGGTTGTATAGCTAGGACCCCGATTAGGACTAGTTTTCGTTTTCCTGCCCCGTCGTCAAGAGTGAGTTGTTCTGAGTTTATACTTGGCTGACGAGTTATCCAGTTTACACGAGTCCTTTTAATTCAGAGACCCAAAATAATAGTTCTATGCAGAGAAGAACCTATACGCACTTAGGCCCGATTTCCAAGAGAAAGGGTTAGAAGGGTAGAATAGTTAAATTTTGTATTCCCGATGGCAGATCCAGAATTGATCGTGGCTGACATGATGAGTGAAATTATGGACCTATGGAGAACATTAGATGGGATCAGTACAGCTGTGAATAACCAGGCCAGGATTCAGACTCAATGCCAGACACAAATCCAACTCTTACAGGCCCATCAAATCTAAAATCAAGCTCAATGTCAGCAACTTCAAGCTCAAGTCAATGATTTGTTGAGTTCATCTTTCGAGAACGAGACTTAATCCAATGAAGGGAGAACTAAGGTCGTAAAGATGCTATGAAATCCTTTGATCACCTTTGAACAGTTGCTTGATGTGGGAGTTAATGCTGAAAGTTTCATCCAAATAGGGGCAATGGAAAGTGCGAGATCAAGTCGAAGGGTAAGGAAACCATGCACTAATGATCCTAATCGAGTCAATAATAACTTCATTGACATTCCTAATGATTAGGTTTTCGAAGTAAACACCCTAAACCCAAAACCGGAACAATCTAGATAGCAAAGAGCTTCAAGAAGAACATTCACTCCTCTAGGAGTCTCGCTTTCCACTATCCTTAGTGATCTTATTGAGAAAGGCCTTCTCAAACCTTTGGAACTGACCCTGCCACCAAATCCTTTGCCACCCTGATATAATCCAACCCAGTACTGTGCCTTCTACCAGGGACATGGTCATTTAACCAACAATTACATGAGGTTTCGGCATGAAATCCAATATCTGATAGATAACAAGGTGATTCCCTCGCCTACTGCCGCTCAAAAGCCAAATGTAACCACCAAACTCTTGCCGGATCACGCAGCTCAGCAAAATGTGAAAGTTGTTGAAGGAGGGGCAGAAAGTTTTGATCCCACCAAGTCCATAATCTCTACAACAAAGCGAGAGTCATTCATAGATTTACCGTTCGGTCAGGAGGTATTGCTAATTAACTACCTTATTTAGGATTTGATTGATGACGATTTTGATAACTTCCCAATCTTTATCGTCCATGAGAAAGAAGTTTCTCCCCTTGTTAATGGTGATGAGGAGAAGGATGAAGAAATCAAATGCTTGTGGGATGATTTGGCCCATTTTGGAGTGTTAGATGAGTTGGAGGAAGCTAAAATTGACATCAAATGGCATGTCCCGATTGTTCCAAGCAACGATGCAGCCTGGCACTAAGGGGCAGCTTGGTATGGAGAGGCCAACCTAAGTTTTAGAACATAGGAGACAGAAAAGACAGTATCAGAGATAGGAGAGTACTCAAAGGGAAAAGAGGTTGAAAGTGAAAGTAAACGGGAAGACGATCCACTAGTTGGTAAGGAAACCGAGGAGAAGAAGCGAGAAGAGAAGGAAGAGAGAATGCACCTCACGTGAATTTTTTAGGAATTGCAGGTTTTATGTTTGACCCTTACGTATATATCATTCCTCTGTATGAGTCAAAATCGAGAACACCTCTACTTGAGGGATCGATCTTATGTTCTCTCGAAGTGGAGTACCAAGAGGAGAACGACATGTGGGAGTTAGAAGAGATAGAGCAAGAATTCATGGACATAAAATACGAAAAAAGAGGAGATGTGCCGGAATGGCATCAGATTGTGGAGGAATCATATGACCATAGAGGCGTGTGAAAACCTTAGGGCCTTTCCCCACCATACAATTATGAAGATCCATTTGATGAGGTATCGCTGCCACAACTCTTAGAACTAGAAACCGATATTGGAAAAGAATCTGATTGGTTTTCACAAAACATGATGGGAATTGAAGAAGATTTCTAGGGAGATGAAGGAGTCAATGTAGAGAAAGTTAGCGCAATTAAAGGACTACGGGAACCCAAAGAGCAAATAGAGCATCTGACAAGAAGCGGGAGGCATTTTAAGCGCGTACAGCTACATAATGGGCAACCAAGTAGGGGCATGGAAGAGCCAAGGAAGCAAACAGAGAAGCAGAACAATGAAGAAAAGGATGTAGTCTTAAAGCAACTCAAGAAGCAGACCAATGTTATCGCCTTCAGTGATAAAGACTTTTCGATCGAAAGGTCATCTCACAGCAAGCCGTTACATCTGACCATCCAATGTTTAGGGAAATGGGTGCCGGTCATCTTGGTTGACAATGGTTCAGCTCTTAATGTATGTCCACTATGAACTGTTTACTGTTTGGGATTGAAGATGCAAGACTTCAAGCCAAGCGCGCAAGGGGCATGTGCATACGACAACACAAGAAGAGACGTATTGGGATTGGTAACTTTTGCTGTGATAGTGGAAACTTTAGAAAGTGGGGTGGAATTCCATGTTCTCGATGTGCCAGTCTTGTTTAATCTTTCGTTGGAAAAATCGTGGCTACATGATCCGACAGTTAGAGTAGTTCCGTCGACCCTACACCAAAAGGTGAAGCTAATCAAGAAAGGAGTAACTTTCACTAGTCTAAGCAAAACTAGCTTGCCAACCTTACTTAATGACATTACCCCACTCCTTGAGATTTAACATGGGGAGGAGGATTTCCTCCTCAGTGGGTTCGACTTCAACGAGACAAAAGCAATGTAAGTTTTGATGAATAATGAAGAAAACTATGTGAACCTAAAAGTCGTGGCTATGATGAAAGGAATGTCCTGTTTTCCAAGAATGGGACTAGGTAGGTACCTACAAGGAGTCTCGAAACCAATTTTCGTGCACCACAATCACCATTGATATGGAGTAGGGTATAAGCCAGAGTTGGAAGAACTAAAGATGGGAAAGTATGGGCCGACATTGAATGAAAGTTGTATCAAGGAAGGGGATAATTTCCCTTATTGTGGGTTTCTCAAATAATGGATAGAGGAGAAGACTAATCAAAAGTTACTAGGGCTGGACATCTTTTTTGGACACCAATTGTCAGATAGTGAGGAAGAAACAAAGTTGTAGAAGATGGGATTCACTAAAAATGTGCTAACAGACTGTGTTGTTCATAGCGAAAGGGTAGATCTGGGTTCTTTCTTCGATGAAGAGATGGCCTGAGTGCATATAGGTAACAAAGAAGAAAAGGATGTGCTGATGATGGGTGCCGACAAGCCCGTAAATTACACTACGCTCATTATGGATGCTGCTGAAATACAAAAGAGTCAATTCCTTAAGTCTTTTCATATGCATGATGTAGAAAGTGAGTTAGAGTCCGAGTATGGTGAGTCTGTTTTAATTGAGTCTGAAACGGTTCTTATGATGGCAAGTCTGCTGGCAATGCATCTGTTGGCATCCCGAGTCCTTTCCATTTCAAGTTCAAAATTGTAACCCCTGTTCAAATCAATGAAATGAATCCAAATTTTTCTTACTTCATTATGCCTCAAATATCTTGTTTGGATTTTAAAAATTTTAATGAATTTTATGGGGTTATGCTCTAAGAATTAAAACTTATAATTGAAAAGGAAAAAAAATGCGAGCTAAACTCATAATGGAAGAAATTATTTCAATAAATCTTAATAATGAAAAGGATCCGCGGGTAGTTCAAGTTGGTTCTGCGCTCTCTTCGGAAGAACATGAGCAATTAACCCTTTTATTAAAAAAATTTAAAGATGTTTTCGCATGGTCCTATGAAGATATGCTCAGAATTGACCCTGATATCGTACAACACCAAATCCCTCTCTATCCCAATGTTAAGCCTCTCTTGTACAAACTCAAGAGGATGTTAGGAGCTTTCTAGGAAAAATTCAGTTTATTAGTCGATTTATAGCTAAATTGACCGCGATCTGAGAACCCATGTCCTGACTCTTGAAGAAATGGACTAATTTTCGACGGGATTAATTGTGCCAGGATGCTTTCGATGCTATACGACAGTACTTGCAAGACTCTCTAGTCCTGTTAACACCAGAACTCAATAATCCTTTGATACTGTATTTGTCCATGACTGATTCAGCAATAGGATGTATGCTCGCTCAATAAGATAAAGTCAAGGTAGAAAGAGTTATCTACTACCTAAGCAAAAAGACGACAGAATGCGAACGTCGGTATACGACTTTGGAAAAGACTTGTTGGGCCCTAGTTTGGGTATCCAAGAAATTATGCTGTTACATGTTAGCGTACCAAGTTGTTTTGATCTCAAGGATGGACCCGCTCGAGTACCTCTTCGAGAAGCCAGCATTGACAGAAAAGTTGGCTCGGTGGTTACTAATGCTACCCGAGTTTGATTTGCAGTATGTCATAAGAAAATCAGTGAAAAGAAGAGATGTTGCAGAGTTCTTGGCCGACCATCCTATTAAAGGAGAAGAAGAGCCCAAGTTTTTGTTTCCTGATGAACAAGTGTTGAAAATCGAAAAGAATCTGTGGACCCTGCACTTCGACAGAGCTTCAAACCAATATGGGTACGGGATAGAGATACCTTTGATTACTCCTGATGATTTTCATATTCCTTTGGCTTATAAGTTGAGTTTGAGAATACCAACAATCAGGCAGAGTGCGAAGCTTGCTTAGCCGAATTGGAAGCAGCCTTAGAACTAGGGGCGAGAAAGTTGGAAATTATGGGGGATTCAGCTTTAGTCGTATCCTAACCAAAAGGAGAATGGAAGGTTAAGAAAGAAAGGTTGATCTAGTACCACCGAGAACTCGAAATAATGATCCCCTATTTTGAGAATGTGGTGTTTACTCACGTCCCGAGACTACATAATAAGTTTGCTGACCCTTTTAGCTACTCTGGCATCAATTATAGACATATCGCCCGAAGTAAGGATAAGACACTTAGAGATTTAGCAAAGATATACACTCGCAATTGGTAATATCGTTGCTACTCAAAAAGTCAATGATGGACTACTCCTGTATCACGACATTTGAAATTTCATTGAGATGGGAGAGTATCCTAGTCGAGCCAACAAGAAGGATCAAAGATCTATCAGGAGACTCGCCACGCAGTTTGTGATCTATGGGGGAAGACTGTACAAGAGGGGATATTTGGGAGTTAATAAACTCTGCGTTGACACGAAAGAAGGACACAAGTTGATGAGAGAAATTCACAGAAGAATTTGTGGACCTCACATCAGTGGGATGATGCTGACTAAGAAGATCCCGCACCAAGGATACTTTTGGATGACGAAGGAAACAGACTGTCACTAGTTTGTTCAAAGATGCCAAAAATGTCAAGTTCACGCAAACTTCATGCATGTGCCACCGTCTCAGCTCTGAAACATGGCATCACCTTGGCCATACTCAATTTGGGGGATTGACGTGATAGGAAGGATCACACCCAAGGGATCAAACGGACATGAGTTTATCCTAGTAGCAATTGACTACTTCATGAAGTGGGTCAAAACTGCCTCCTACTCTGTTCTGAAAGCTTCCCAAGTAGCCAAGTTCATCAAGAAAAACCTCATATGTCGATACGGAGTCCCGCACGAGATAATTTTTAATAATTATTCTCAGTTCCAAGGAGATATTTTGGATCTCTTGAAGGAATATCGAATCACCAGGCATAAGTCTTTTCCATATAAACCAAAAACCAGTGAAGCTATGGAAGCTACGAACAAAAATGTAAAGAAAGATTCTGTAAAAGAACAATAGAGAGAAGTAGAAATTGGCTAAAGAAGCTGTCATTTGCATTTTGGGGATACCAAACGTTAATCGGGACCTCCACCAGAGCAACACTGTATGCATTAGTTTATGAATGGAAGTAGTTCTACCCATATAGCTGGAGATTTCATCCTTAACGAATATGGCTAAAAGCAGCATTTCCGAGTTAGAATGGTAGAGGAACAGATTCGAAGAGTTACTCTTGTTTGACGAAAGGAGGCTTAGAGCGCTGTTCATATTCAAAGGTATCAGAGGAGAATAACTCGGGCATTTAACAAGAAGGTTAAGCCTTGAAATTTGAAAGAAGGTGATTTAGTTCTCAGCCCCTATCTTCGATCCAAGGGGTAAGTTCAAACCTAATTGGGCTGAGCCTTATCTTATCAAAACCCTAATGTCAGAAAGAGCTTCTATTTTTATGGATCTGGATGGGAATGTCTCTTCTACGCCAATAAACTCAAATCAGCTTAAAAGGTTTTATCCCTGGGAGAAAAATAAAAATAAAGAGAAGAGCTCGCTAGGTTGAAAACTATAAAGGCGATCCAGGCAAAAGTTAGAGTGGCTCATAAGGCCGAAAACTCGAAAGGGCGACCATGGCAAATGTTAAGGCAACCAAAAAGCGAGTGTCAATACCTAAGTGTAACCCAAGCATCGAACTACGTTATGACCTAATTCCCTTCTTCGGGATATGTAGGCAACTTCTGTCAGAGGTTCGGCCCAAACCTTTGTTCGGAGCTCTCCTCTGTAATCATGTTTCAAGTAGTTGATCAATGCAAAAGCATACTTGAAGTTTTTTTTATTAAATTGGTTATACTACAAAAATGAAAATCTAAAGAACAGTTTCAAAAATCATCACAAACTAGAAAGTGAGAATCTTTCATTAATAAGTTTTACTAATTCAATATGATTCTAAAAACAAGAGAGGCTCGCAAGTCCTCATTTTTCCTGAAAAACTAAAAGGAAAGCGTCAAGATATTAGGGAACAGCAAAGCAAAGTCAAGTCCTTCTCCTCTTTGCGTCTCCTCCCTACCTTGCACAGCGCTCTAATTATGTCCCAATTCAAGCCTTGTAGTCCTCAAAAAGTCTGCTGTCAAACTCGCTACCGACTAGAATCCTCAGTCGGCAAAATCGAGCCCACTGGTACTGACCCAAGAAAGGGACTCAATGTGCAGAACTGTACAGATGACTCACAACAATGTCAGGACTGATCTGAGTATTCCTAAATTGACGAAGAATGCAATATGGATGATAGAAAGTGGCCAGATTCAAGCCGACCAACAGAACCCCCGAGTGACTCACAGTGACAGTAGTCATGAGAGTTATCTTCATATAGGGGCATAGCCAGGAGATATCCTCCCCAGTCAGAGAGCTCGAATAATCCTTCCAAGTTTCTTTAGTAGAGTAGAGGTGGTAAGCTAGACGTTGGACCAATAACTTCTCACTGTAGTTATCGAGCATGGGTTTCTCTAGTAGATTCATCTTTCCATCAGTCAAACTTAAGAGAAATAAAAAAAATAAAAAAAAAGGAGAGTTGAGCAAAAAAAATGGAGAGAAATATATGTAAAAAAAAGGAGAGTTGAGCAAAAAAAAAAATAGAATAGAGAGAAATACAGAAAAAGTAGAGCTGAGTGAGAAAAGATAGAGAGAAATATAGAAAAATGAAAGCTGAGTGAGAAAAGATAGAGAGAAATACAGAAAAAGGAAAGCTGAGTGAAAAGATTGAGAGGAATACAGAAAAATGATAATCGAATGAATACCTGTAGCAGTAAAGCACTACCCACAAAGCAAGGGGCACCGTTAATATGGACCGCATCAAGAACAAGGAGCATCTCGACAAGGACTAACAGAATAGGATCCCGACCCTCATGGATCTAATGAGCCACATTTACCAAAGAAGAGCTAGTCTGCCCATCCGAAGGACCTAAGAGAAAGTGAGCTAGAAGACAGATACAAAGAGCACAACAACGCTGGAACTAAAAGGGTTAGAGTCCGCCAATGATTTGAGCCACATCAAGAACTCCATAAGTGAAGCCTCATGCTTGGGGTAGCCACAAAGTTGCATCAACTGGTCCTTAGGACTCAAAATGGAGTAGGAACTATGAATTCGTCTCGAGACGAAATCTCAAGACTAGCAAAAAAGTCTTACACCGTTGGGTACATCTCATATTCGAAATGAAACACGTGCATGTCAGGATCCCAAAGCTGGGTAGCCCCTCCTAGAAGAGACTAGTTGATTCTCATGATCTTCAAAGAAAATAGTGTATTCAGGCCAAAGTTGATGAAGTTCTTGCGCTCGACCGAGGAGAACTCGCCCATCCACGAGAAGAGGGAGTTATTGAAAAAATAAGCCATGGAAAGAGAAGGAGAATAGAGAATATCTCAGGCAGTTGAATCTGGACTAGTGGGTCTCCTTTTATAGACCCCAAAAGTATAGAGGACCACAGAATCAGCCATGTGTTTTGTGCCAAAAAGCTCCGCTATCAAACATCACGGCCATGAACTCCAATCTTCCATGCTGCAAACCTTTCAAACATCATGGCCGACAGAATTTTCCTTGCGGCTGCAACCTTTTCTCTGCATAAACTTTTTGACAGTACTTCCCTTTCCTGCAAGCATCCTTGCCAGGAACCTATAAGCAACTCGCAACACAAAAATGGGCTCGCAGGGCAAGTATTCAACTCACAAACATACAACATGCACAATAAAAGATTTGAGTGATCGAAAACATATTTTCATATGCATAAAAAAAGACAAGCATCCACAATGAACAAAATGTAATCTAAAGGCACGAAGGACTGTCCCAAGCAAAATAGTAGTGTATACAAGTACAGTGCATCAAGCGTATCAGTGGGCATGCAGGCCTAAGTAAAAAAATAGGCCCGCAAGCCTCCATGTATAAGAAATAAAAGAGAAAAAAAAAAAGAAAAAAGGAGCAACAAGGGTCGTCAATCGCGCTAAATCCTCTCCCTCACTTTCAAACTCTAGTCATATGTGATGCGTTGTATAGGTCGTATGTTTGTGAGATGATCTTTAAGTTTTTCCAAACCCCTAGAGGACTAGACATCCCTCTCTTTTAAAACCTTAGTCATACCCGAAGCGTTGTCTAGGTCCTAAGTTCTTGAGACGATCTTTATATTTTTTCTCAAGCCCTAAAGGCCTAGGCATCCCTCCATTCTAAAACCCTAGTCATATGCGAAGTGTTATCTATGTCCTAAGTTCGTGAGACGATCCTTAGGTTTTTCCAAACCCTAGAGGACTAGGCATTCCTCTCTTTTAAAACCTTAGTCATATGCTAAGCATTGTCTAGGTTCTATGTTTGTGAGATGATCCTTAAATTTTTTGAAGTCCTAGAGAACTAGGCATCCCTCTCTTCTAAAACCCTAGTCATATGCGAAGCATTGATTAGGTCCTATGTTCGTGAGAGGATCCTTACATTTTTTCAAGCCCCAGAGGACTAGGTATTCATCTAATTCTAAAACCCTAGTCATAGGCAAAGTGTTGTCTAGGTCCTAAGTTCGTGAGACGATCCTTAGATTTTTTCAAACGGATTAGGCATCCTCTCTTCTAAAACCCTAGTCATATGCGAAGTATTGTCAAGGTCCTAAGTTCGTGAGACGATCCTTATGTTAGGGTTGGTATACTGAAAACTATGTTTTTAGTGTTTAATTTTATTTTAATAAAATTAATTTTTTATTTTATGAGAATCTTCGTGAGTAATGTATGTGTATCATTTTTTTAATGTTATGCATGGATGTCCGATATTCTATATAGTATTTAATCTGTTGTGTAGAGTACGGCTTATACACAGAAGATCAGATTTTAGATTCTTACGGAATATAAGTTTATGTTCACAGTTTATATGAAAATAGACATACCATCGGTACAACTGTAGGACAGAGTTTTAGTAGGTCTGTCTTGGTTACGGAGAACAGATAATAGCGTCGTCTATTCTTCTGCCTTTCTGTGCTATTACACTTTGTGTGTATTGAACGGAATATTTAGGGTAATTAATTTTATACTGACTATATAAATTAATTCTCACCTCAAGATTATTATGAATAGTGTTTATCCTCTTAATTCTAAAATAATTATTCACTTGCGTATATTTAATATTCGTTGTTTTGATTCATTAGAGAGTGCGATCTTATATGAAGTCTATATTTCCGGTGAGTTAGATAATAGTATTATTTATATGGTGAATATTAATTATTGACGGAATCTACGTCCCAAAAGATCGAGATTGACGATACCCCATTAAGGAAGCTTATAAGTTTTAATTGAGCCAAATCCTACAGGTGGATTTAATTATCCGGCGGTCAAATAAGATAAGCAAAAGGATTTAAGGAATATCAAGATGCCGATTAAACTAAATTGACAGTAATTAAATTTAATTAGCTGGTATTGGAAATCTTTACGTGGGGAGAAATGATAAGTATTTAATAACATGAGCTCAATACAAGATGGTCTTGATATTATAGATCAGAGTGCAATTATAGTTCTTTAGTAGTGTGAACTGTAATTCAGTATTTTATGAAAATTATAGAAACTGCTGCTAATTTTTTATAATTGCAGATACCGCTATGAGGTTTGCTTAATTGCAAAAATCGCTGATACGTGCTTTTGTTTCACTGAAAGTCTTACTCGTAATTACTCTCCAGGTCTCTACTGTAGCCCTATAAATATGCGGGTAGGCCAAACCAGTTTCATAACTTGTCTTTAAGACTAAAGCTGTCCAGGTTCTGCCGATACGAGTTCTCAGAGGATTATAACCCACACTATATCTGAGAATCACATAAGAAAATACTATAGAAGATCTAACAGGAGTTTCAACTTGGATTCAAATCGTAGTTGAAGATTCGACCGATAAAAATGTATTCTTCTAAATTAACTTCAGATGCATTAGTTTTATTTTGATCGTTCGTCATCAAAAGTTTTATCTAGAACCCATTTTGGCATTTGCCCATCTAGTTAATTTTTTCAGATAATTATTTGTAAAAATAATGATTTTAGCAGTTTTGCCTCTAAAAATTAGTATCAAAACCGTTTTATTTTTTATTTTTGGTTATCGAGGCTGGGTAGTTTTAGAACTGTTACGAACTTTGTTTTGCAGGTGTTTTAATTTCAATTTTATGATTGTTATTTATTATTTATATTTGATTGAATAGTGTGAATGATTATTATTTTTTTAATCACGGGAGTTGATCGTGATAGATTAAATGTTAGCCTTCGGGACATAAGATCGATGTAATAGCTATTTTTTATTTTAAAAATATCTATTTGGATTATTTAAAAATAGGTTGAACATATTCAAGAACACAAGGAGTGGCGGCAGTGGCTTCCAGGCAGTTTTTTGATAATTTTTTAGACTATTTTCTAGTTTTTTTGACGAAAAAATTTTATATTTCAAGAGCTTCCCCATGGTATAAAGCATGTCGAAAATAGAGTTCAGGAAGAGGTCGAAAAAATCTCAAAAAGTTAATGGTTCCAGGCGGCGGCGCACAGGAGCGGCGGCACATAGAAACGGCAGCAGTAGCTTCCAAGCAGTTTTTTGGTAGTTTTTCGTAGGGGAGAGCATGGGTCAGTTTGGGTCGAGTTTGCCCTGAACCCGCTATCCAAACCGTGTCAATCGATTTAAGGGTTATCTGAACTGTAGCCGACTGCCAAACTGCCCAAAACTTTTCGAATAAAGCTATAGTTTTTGGCAATCGGTTTCGATCGGGTCTAAACAGAAGCCAACAAACTCTCTGTTGAAGATCGAAACAAAAGCCAACAATCAACAAACTAATCAAAATCCAACAATCAACGAACTAAACAAAATCACAACTCATAGTCTCACAAGATGGAAAGAAATTAGAAATTTTGAGAACTTCGACTTACTGTGAGTCCGTGACTGTGAGGCGTGAGATAGAGAGATGGCGTCGGCGACAGTAGCTTCTCAATCTCCGACAGGTGATAGTAGCTTCTCAATCGCGTCTCACCGTCCGCAAAAGTTGAAGATCGCGTCTCGTCGACAATTCGACATCGCATCTCGTCGTCTTATCGTCAATCGCGTCTCGCCAATAGGTGATAAGGCTCCTAGGGCAGAGAGAAATTACTCTCTGTGGAAGTTGAAGATCAAGCGGCGTGCGTGAGAAATTGGGAGGAGATTAGAAAATGGGAATTGGAGAATGAGGAGGAGGAATATGGAATAGCAAAGGAACGTTGCTTAGGGTTCTGCGGTTTGGGTCTAAAACATCTGAAAGCATAGCATATTCAGTCGGTTCGATTTAATCAAGTTTGCAATACCATCACCCAACATCCGACCAAGATCGAAGCTTTTTCATTGCTGCTTACCCGATTTTGACCCAATTATCTTTCAAAACCGACCAAATGAGTTTTTTTTATGGTTCGGGTTCGGGTGAATTGGTCAGGTTTACAGTTTCTTGCTCTCCCCTAGTTTTTTGGGCTATTTTTGAGCAATTTTTTTAACAAAAAGATTCTATTTTTTAAGAGATTTTCAACGGTATAAAGTATATAAAAAACGGAGTTCGGAAAGAGGTTGAAAAAGTCTCAGAAAGTTGGCGGTTCCAGGCGGCGGCGCACAGGAGCGGCGGTAGTCTATCTCAGGGAATTTTCCAACATTTTTTCGATCTGTTTTCAAGAAATTTTTTTGTAAAAAGATAGTATTTTTCAAGATCTTTCCAACGGTATAAAGTACGTTGAAAACGGAGTTCAGAAAAAGGTCGAAAAAGCCTCGAGAAGTTAGCAGTTCCAGGCGACGGCGATGTGGTGCAGTGGCAGCAGTTTCAGGCTAGTCTTTTTGCCTTTTTTCGAGCAGTTTTCAAGAATATTTTTTGAAAAAAAAATTCTTTATTTTGAGAGTTTTCCAACGGTATAAAACTCGTAAAAAACGGAGCTCGGATGAGGCAGCGGCAAGGGCGTGGCTGGTGGTGGCTGGTGGTGGTCGGCAGTTTCTCTCTCCTGGGGCTATTTTGTGTTGATTTTCTGATAGATACGAGACTAATTTGATATATATTGATATATCAGATAGTATTAGGGAAGCCTAATGCAATCAGGACATATGAATCAGAGATAAAAGAGAATTATTACAGCTTATCCTCTTCAGGAGACTGGAACACCTCAGTGTTTCACTTGGATCATAAAATCGAAATATATGCATTTCATATATATATATAAACTGTGTGGATGATTGCATATCTATTTTATTTATTATATTAATTTAATTAATTCAAAAATTCGATTTTAATTAAAATATTTTGTAATAAAAAATAAAATTGAGTGTTTTTAATTAATTAATTTTAATTAAATAAAAACGTTTTAGATATTTTACTTTTTACAAAATATTTTTAAGATGATTTTCATAAAATTAGATATCTTAGAAAAACGTAAAAATTAATTTTAAATTTTAAATTAATTAAATAAAAAAATATTTAATCGAAATAAATTATTATTTTTTGAAAAATATAAAACAAAAAATAAAAAAAATTAATGCCTTTAATAACTACCTTAACTAAAAAGCTGAAGAAAAAACTATACATTTATTAAATTTTATTTGTTACGCATTTAAACACAAAAAAATAGTTTGATAAATCAGAATATTTGGAATCGTGCATACGGGAAGATGTTTGATTCTTTTAGATCGTGTAGTTTTCGAAATTAATAAATTTATTTTAATTAAACGAATTTTTATAACCCTAAAAAATATTTTAAAAATCTAAGAGGGAGATGAAATTTATTCACAGATAAATTTCACAGTCTCCATCACCAGTTTGTAGGCGATACAATTAAACCATGTGTGTCGCAGTAAGGCCTTCCTCCACAACGGACAGATTAATTACAGTATCGTCAGTACAAACCTCATTTAGGAATAATTCTAGATAATTGTTAGTGTGGATCACTTCTCCAACTGAAGGGTTCATTGCAAAGCGATTGATTTAGAATTAGATGATGGTTAACACTTAGCTATATATAATAGTATCCTTATTAACTGAGTCACTACTATTATATACTGGACCGAAATTATGTCAGCTATTTAATTTTACTTAGCAGGATTAGTTGCCTATATAGTAAAATTAAAAGGAATTAACCTGTCTGGTCTTATAAATGATAGTAAACGTCCTCCTAACGAGGCATGCTATTCTCAGGTTACCAGGCTGCTGGCGAATTAATTTTAAAATGGTAGAGGGAATCAAATTAAAATGAATTCAAAATTTTGTTCATCATAATTAATAATTTTTTTAATTATGTGATTCTCAGGATTAAAATGGCATTCAAGCCACTCGCTTTAATACTCAAAGAAAAAAAACTTACATGGCCAAATTTTGTTGACTAAAAAGTAACTTGGATATAACTTTAACTACTAATGGTATTGTTTCAATACTAGAAAATATGTTTGTTTCACAAAAAGGTTATTTCTTTGGGCTGAAAGACACGAAGAAGAAAAAAGTTCAGAAACAGGGATACATGATTTTCAGGGTAGTTAGTGGGTTACAAACTGGTGTAAAAAAGCCGAAAGACAGATATTTTCACTTCAATCAGACACGAAACTGGAAAAAGTTATGTTCAGTATTTCTTAGAAGGCAGAACATACAGGGCAATTTTTGTTCACTAGTTGTGAAAACATGTTTAGCGGTATTATCTACGGTACCTAGTGTGTAGATACAGGAGCTACTAATCATGTCTATAATTCATTGTAGGGGTTCTAGAAAACCCGACAACTTAGTGATGGGGAGATTTACCTGCATATGGGTAATAATACAAAGATAACAGCAGTTACAGTAGGAGATGTCACTCTATATTTTGGCAGAGATTGGGTTTTAATATTGAGAGATTGCCTTTATGTACCTGTCATTAGAAGGAACTTAGTTTCCATTTTTAGATTGGTTAAAGACAAATATTTGGTTTATTTTAATAACTCTGTGGTTATTAAGGTTAATAAACAGGTTATCTGTTCTGGTACATTGGTGGATGGTCTTTATATTATTACTCAAATTTCTCCTACATTACAACTGACTGAAATGAATAACACATCTAATTTACCATATAAGAGAAAGTTTCCTTTTTTAATGAACTAAATGTTTCTTTGGCACTTACGCTTGGATCATATTAATCTAAAAACGATAAACAAACTGGTAGCAGGTAGACTTTTGAGTTCATTAGAAGTTGAAGCACTTTTAGTCTATGAATCTTGCTTAGAAAGTAAAATGACCAAGAGGGCCTTTTCAACCAAAGGCTATAGAGCTAAATAAAGAATCGTTGGAGCTGGTTCATTCTAATATGTGTGATCCTATGACAATCCGGGTTAGAGGTGGTTTTAAGTACTTCATCGGTTTTATTGATGACTACTCAAGGTATGGATACATTTACCTAATGTACCGTAAGTCTGAATGCTTTGAAAAATTTAAAGAATTCAAGACAGAGACGGAGAAGCGTATGGGTAAAAGTATCAAATCACTACGATCTGACCGTGGTGGAAAATACCTCTTTGAAGAGTTTAAGGATTACTTGTCCTTAGAGGGGATTACATCCCAGTTAACTACACCTGGTACTCCGTAGCAGAATGGTGTAGTAGAAAGAAAGAATATGACTCTTATCAAGATGATAAGGTCCATGATGAGTTATTCAGGTTTACCTAATTCATTTTGGGGACTCGATATAGAGACATCGGCTTATATTCTGACTTAGTACCTTCTAAATCAGTACCTTCTACTCCTAAAGAATTGTGGACCGAGCGTAAGCCTAGTTTGAAACACATTCGGATTTAGGGGTGTCCAGCACATGTGCTTAAAGGGAACACGGGTAAGTTGGAACCGAGGACAGAAGTCTTTTTCTTTGTGGAGTATCCTGAAGGAACAGAGGGTGGTCTATTTTATAATTCTAAGGATCAAAAGGTCATTGTTAGCACCAATGCCCGATTCTTGAAAGAGAATTATATTATGGATCACAGGCCCAAAAGCAACATTGTTCTAGAAGAACTGAGAAGAAAATACTAGTAAAACGGAAGAATAAGTCACTGAAATTCTATTACCTCATCGTAGTGGAAGGATTATTGAGGCAAATACAAATCAAGAATAGGGTGTTGATGCATAGGGTTCAGATTCGGCACAACGTATTACTGCTAGTACACATACACATGTAGTGCCTCGTCATAGTGGAAGCATTGTTCATCAACCTGATCGGTATATGTTCTTGGGAGAGTCTTTTGATAAGATTCTAGCAAAACTAGTTGCCGAACCCTTAACTGCAATGAAGCACTTTAGGATAAATATGTAGATCTTTGGCAAATGGTTATGAATTCAGAGATGAAATCTATGTAATCCAATCAGGTCTGAGAACTTGTAAAATCACCCAAAGGGATAAAATCTATTAGATGCAAATGGATCTACAAAAGGAAGAGAGAAGTAGACGGAAAGGTTGAAACCTTCAAAGCTAGGCTTGTTGCTAAAGGATTCACTCAAAAAGAATGGATTGATTATGAGAAAACGTTTTCACCGGTAGCCATGCTTAAGTTTATTCGGATTCTCTTATCTATTGCCGCTCATTTTGATAACAAAATTTGATAAATGAATGTCAAGACAACTTTCCTTAACAGAAGTCTTGATGAGTGTATCTATATGATATAACCAGATAGATTCATTACAAAAGGTCAGGAACACATGTTGTGTAAGTTTAAGAGATCTATTTATGGACTTAAGCAGGTATCGAGGTCTTGGAACACTCAGTTTGATCAAGCCATTAAGTCTTATGATTTTGATCAGAGTCCGAATGAGTCTTGTGTGTACAAGAAGCATGACGAAAGCGTGGCGATCTTTCTAGTACTTTATGTAGATGATATCTTGCTCATCGAAAACGATGTGAGGGATATTATCTACGGTTAAAGTATGGTTATCTGGGCAGTTCGATATAAAAAATTTAGAAGAAGCCAATCATATCCTTGGGATCAAGCTTAGGCGAGATCGAAAATAAAGGATGTCAGACTTATCACAAGCAATGTATATCGATGACATCCTTGCTCATTTTAGCATTAAGGATTTCAAGAAAGGATTTTTTCCTTTCAGGCGTGGAATCACTCTATCTAATGATCAGTGTCCTAAGACACTTGATGAGATAGAGAAGATGAAGGCAGTCCCTTATGCTTAGGCAGTAGAAAGCCTCATGTATGCTATGCTTTGTACTAGACCCAACATCTGTTTTACCGTTGGCATGGTTAGCAGATATTAGTCTAACCTGGGGCAGGAGCATTGGACTGTGGTAAAAAATATAATCAAGAACCTAAAAAGAACTAAGGATTATATATTGGTTTACTAGACTGACAGTTTAGTAGCTTTGGGGTACACAGACTCATATTTCTAGTCAGACATAGAGCTTATATCAGGAGACAACCTTACAGATCCTTTACAAAGAGCTTACCAGTTAAGACTTTTGATAGTCATGTAGAGGGCATATGAGTCAGATGTATGACAACATAATTTTGAGTATAAGTGGGAGGTTATTAGGGTTGGTATACTAAAAATTATGTTTTTAGTATTTAATTTTATTTTAATAAAATTAATTTTTTATTTTATGAGAATCTTTGTAAGCAGTATATGTGTATCATTTCTTTCATGTTATGCATGGATGTACGATATTCTGTACAGTATTTAATCTAGTGTGTAGAGTACGGTTTACGCACGAAAGATCAAATTTTAGGTTCTTGCATAATATAAGTTTTATGTTCACAGTTTAGATGGAAATAGACATACTATCGGTACGACTGTAGCACAGAGTTTTAGTAGGCCTGTTTTAGTTACTGGGAACAGATAATAACGTCGTCTATTCTTCCGACTCTCTATGCTAAAATATTTTTTGTGTATTGAACGGGACATTTGGGGTAATTAATTTTATACTAACTATATAAATTAATTCACACCCCAATGTTATTATGAATAGTGCTTATACTCTTAATCTTGAAATAATTATTTATTTGCGCATATTTAATATTCGTTGTTTTGATTCATTAGAGGGTGCGATCTTACATGGGTCTATATTCCTGGTGAGTTGGATAGTGGTATTTTTATATGGCGAATATTAATTATTGACGGAATCTACATTCCAAAAGATCGAGATTGACAATACCCCCTGAAGGAAGCTTATAAGTTTTGACCGCGCCAAACTCTATAGGTGGATTTAATTATCCAGCGGTCAAATAAGTTAAGTAGATGGGTTTAAAGAATATTAAGATGTCGATGAAATTAAATTATCAGTAATTAAATTTAATTAGCGGGTATCGAGAATCTTAATGTGAGAAAAATGGTAAATGTTTAATAACAGGAGCTCAATGCAAGATGGTCTTGAGATTATGGGTCAGAGTGCAATTGTAGTTCTTTTGTGTTATGAACTGTAATTCGGTATTTTATGAAAATTGTAGAAATCGCTGTTAGTTTTCCATAATTGTAGATTCCGCTATGAGATTTGCTTAATTACGAAAACTGCTGATACGTGTTTGTGTTCCACTAGAAGTCTTAATTATAATTACTCTCCAGGTCCCTACTGTAGCCTTATAAATATGTGGGTAGGCCAAACCAGTTTCATAACTTGTCTTTAAGACTAAAGTTATCCAGGTTCT
The DNA here is from genome assembly GCA_032270985.1 of Heliamphora pulchella. Lineage (NCBI taxonomy): Eukaryota > Viridiplantae > Streptophyta > Magnoliopsida > Ericales > Sarraceniaceae > Heliamphora > Heliamphora pulchella. Next base: position 40,737 of record JAULJZ010123128.1, read on the forward strand.
ACCGGTACGAGTTCTCGGAGGATTATAATCCACACTATATCCGAAAATCGCATAAGGAAATACTATAGAATATCTCACAAGAGCTTCAACTTGGATTCAAATCATAATTGAAGATTCAACCGGTAAAAATGTATTCTTTTAAATTAACTTCGGATGCATAAGTTTTATTTTGATCATTCGTCATCAAAAGTTTTATCTGGAGCCCGTTTTGGCGTTTGCCCGTCCAGTTAATTTTTTCAGATAATCGTTTGCAAAAATAAAGATTTTTTTAGTCTTGCCTCCAATACATTAGGTTTTTCCAATCTCTAGAGGACGAGGTATCCCTCTCTTCTAAAACCCTAGTCATATCTAAAGCGTTGTTTAGGTCTTAAGTTCATGAGACGATCCTTAGATTTTCTCTAGCCCTAGAGGACTAGGCATCCCTCTCTTCTAAAACCCTAGTCATATGCGAAGTATTGTCTAGGTCCTAAGTTCGTGAGACGATCTTTAGGTTTTTCTAAGCTCTAGAGGACTAGGCATCCCTTTCTTCTAAAATTCTAGTCATATGCGAAGAATTATCTAGGTCCTAAGTTCGTGAGACGATCCTTAGATTTTTTCCAAGTCCTAAAGGACTAGGCAACCCTCTCTTTCAAACCATAGTCATATGCGAAGTATTATCTAGGTCCTAAGTTCGTGAGATGATCCTTAGATTTTCCTTAGCCCTAGAAGACCAGGCAACCCTCTCTTTTAAACCCTAGTCATATACGAACCGTTGTCTAGGTCCTAAATTCGTGAGACGATCCTTAGGTTTTTCTAAACCCTAGAGGACTAGGCATCCCTCTCTTTCAAGCCCTAGTCATAAGCAAAGAGTTGCTTAGGTCATAAGTTCGTGAGATGATTCTAAGGTTTGTTAAGCCCTAATGTTCTAGGCACCCTAAGCCCTGTTTCCCAGGTACCACCAGTGGAGTTCTTAAAGTTTTGGATTGTTGATTACTTCTTCAAGTCCTGACTCGACCTTTTGAAGTTTCTATGTTTTCCATTATACCTTGTACCTGCACCATGTTTTGCATCTGCGATGCATCATGATAGTCTGCATCATATGCATTACCCCACGAACTATGACCGGTCTGATCCCTTGCAATGGGTACGTAGGAAGCTCGATGGAAATTTGGGTTCAACTATTCTTTTTTGTATGTTTTGTTTGTGCCTAAGATTGTCGGCTTGTTCAATCAGTTTATCTCTAGAGGTTTGGCATTTACTTGCACCACGAGTTGTTGCAAGCTCTGTCAAAAAAGGGCAACTGTAGACACCCCAATCTGATCAAATCGAATCTTAGGCACCCGTCTCGAATGCGCTCCAATGACGAAAGTATGATAATCAAGCTCAAAGATACTCCCAAGCAAGTAAAATCACGAATATGGCTTAAAACCCAAGAATACCACCAAAAAAACATCCACATTGTGACTTTTATGTCATGGCCTTTACCTTTTTGCAAATCCTAAACTACGCCGTGACTTCCTTTCTCACTGCTGCATCTTTTTATCCCAGCCGTGACTTTTGAAAGTCGTAGTTGTCTTTTTCATCACCATAAAGGTAGCGACTGTCATTATGAAAAAGCAAAAAGGTAGCGACCATCACTATTACCCATTTTTTGACAGGTGGTAGCATCCCATAAGGAGTCTATGTTGCCCATTTTGCCTATAAATAGGTGTCATTTTTCAACAGAATAGGAGAGGAGAAAGACCTGGATACCAAAACTCTGCCCAAGTATTCCCCCACCTGATATTATCCTATCCATTCCATACTTCCTGAGCCTTGTTTGTGTTCTTACTTGCATTTGAGGGATCGTTGAAGCTCGTATTAGCTTGGAGATAGCCTATTCTCACCCCCGAGGGGCCATTCGAGGTGGATATCCATACGAGGTAACCTTAGAAACCACGACTCTTCTATAAACCCTCATTTTCTTTCCCCGAGGGCATCGTGGACAAGGTTTCTATTGTCTTTTATTGTCTATTTATCATTCATTTCTATCTAAGCATTATTCCTCAAGTTTTCATCATAAATAGTGTATTCATAGCTCTCTGTTTCATACATTTACAGTCGTTTCTATTTTGTTTCAACACTCACGAGCACACTTCAAAACTTTTTGAGGTTTTAAAACATGACAGTTGCGATTTTCTAATGTCACGGCCTCCAGTTTTGTTAAGCCTGCAGTCACGACCGTGTGTTTCTTATCGATGCATTTTTGCCTTCTTTACTCACGGCCGCGACATTTTATTGTCACGGCCGTGATGTTTATTTCAAGGCTAAAAACACGAAAATCTCTTTCAAAACCCTCTAATATTCATTTATTTTGAGATTTTCTCACCCTTTACTATTTTGTTTAGCATTCTCTCTTTTCTGTACCATAATTTATTTTCTTGTTGAGTTAATGAATGGTAGGTCTGGCCTAGATCAAGTAGGCTGTGGTCTCCATTTTATACACCTCCATTTCTGTATCTTCTGTGGTTATAAAAACATGACAGTCACGACCTTTCAATATCACGGCTGTATATTTTTCAAAACTCACAGTAACGACCGCCTCAAGTTTCTAACAACCGCACCATTTGTTTACATATATGTCATGGCCACGACATCCTTAAGCTAAGGCCGTGCGATTTTGTGAGGCCAGCGACATGAAAAATGTGTTCTATACGCCCTGTTATCTTCTTTTAACATTCATTGCATTTTGCTTTAAGTTATAGTTTATATTAAGGATGAAGGATGGTAGATCTAACTTAGAATAAATGGGTTATGGTCTCTGTCCTGCATATCCTGTCTATTTGAGTCTATTTTAGGGCTTGTACATTGAATATGCTATTTTGGACCCTTAGAAACTATGGCTGCGACTTTTATTTGTCACGGCTGTGAGATATTTCACTATGTTTCTTGCGGTATCCCTATATATGTCACGACCTCCTATCTTGTGATTTCATTTGTCACAACCACAACATTAGTTGACATGGCCATGTATTTTTGTGTATGTCCAGTAGCTTAAAATAGTGCTTGAGTCTTCTCTGTTTATTTTATATGGCCTTTTCGTAGCACGTTAGAGGTACAAACATTGTTGCATGACCCTTAGCTCCCCATTTGTTCATTTTATTGCTTATTCGTATGTTTTTTGCTTTGTTTTGCTCAAACGATATATGTAGCATATTTAGAAATAATATCCAAGTTGCATGACCCTAGGATCATAATTAGGATTTTGTTTCTTTGCTTGCTTCTATTTGAACTCTCTTTAACCTCCCGCTTTATATAGTTACCTTTAAAAAGTTTATAATAAGAACCAATATTGACAAAGTAGAGACCAACCTCAAAAGGGTGCCGAACACCTTCCTTTTTCGTACCTTAGGCCCTGAACCCTCATTTTTCTGGTTGCATTTTTTTTAAAAAAAACCTGCAGTCTTCCTTTCGTTTTCCTTGATTTTTCTAAAAAATCAAGTTGCGACTCCATTTTTTTAAAAACGATGCACAGATATCTTAAATTTTCTTGTTTTGAAAACAAAAGAATATTTTTTCTAAAAATAATAGATATCTGGTGCATCCCGCTAGACCAAAACACCCACAAACATCGAAATCTCAACGATTCCATACATAAGATCTCATGGAATACATTGATAACCCAACCAAAAAAAAATACCCAATAACCTCACATGCATACAATTCATGAGCGTGTGGCCTTAGAGCCTTACAAAACGATTATCAACTAAACTAATGAGCCAAACTATTCTATCAAAGAATTACATTTACAATATATGCATGTTTCAAAAGATCTCTCTCTACATATATGTAATTCTATCCAAAAGGCTCCCATTTAATGGTCTTCAAGACCAAGCTTCTCAATCGATCACTTTTTTTTCCGTTATCACTTGAAATGGGTTAAACAATATGAGCTGAGACTTACAGAAAATAAACAAAGTATGAAGATATACATGACATGCAATGATGATTATGTGAATGCACAACACATTTAAACTTGAAATCAAATCTATTTTTCTAGTAAATTTCCATTGACATAACCGGTTTTCTTCCTTTACCCAAAACCAGCACACATTAATTAGTTCTTTTATCCTACCATCTCAAACCCAACATAGTTACTATGACTTCCCATTTCTCTTCATTCTGTTTTATTTTTCACAACACAACCATTATTAAGGTTTTCCAAAGTCCCACATTCATCAATTACATTATATGGTTTTACAAACCCGATTTTATTCATTAATTTAATTAAGTACCAAAGCTGGACGACGCTTATAAATCCAAGCGTATTTATCACCACTGGGTCACGCAAGACCCAATGAATAAATACCTATTCTATAGCCCGACACGGAGAGTACACCTTTTCAATTTCTCTCGGAAACATTGATGGGTGGGCCGCCCAGGAGCACTCTTTTACGGGGATTAACCCAAAGAAAGGGCCAACCTTGCATTGCATAAGTTTTTAGTCTTTCGCCGAGGATCTACTCGAGCTCAATCTTAATTATTCAGTTCATTCACACGGTATCTTAATTAAGTCATTTACATTTTAACTAACGCGAGTCCAATCGTCAACTCGGTTTCTCTCGCCAAACCCAACTCTGTTAAGATTACGATTCTCCATCATTCCCAGCATTCTCAATATTCATGAAATTAATATACCAATGGGTCCACACAAACCCCAATTTTTCCTAAATTCAATTATTTTCATCACCTAGGTCCAACGACCTAAAATCCCAAATTTTCATAATTTTGTCATAAACGAAACCCTAACTTTCCAAGACGCAAGTTAAAGGTTCTCCTATAGTAGTATCAAGATCAAACTATCACAAATCATCCAAAACCAGAAGAGTTAACATGCTCTAACCCCAAATCATAACCTAGGGTTTCAAAACATAGATTTTTCATGTTTTCATATATAAATCCAAAATACTCCACCCATATTTAATAAATTTTCATAGATAGTCATAGATCCTACCTCTTAGATGTTCAAACCACAAAAAACAATCTTCTAGCAAGCTCCACTCTAAAGAAACACCAACTGATTGATGGAAGGGAGTTTCTTGATGCTTAACAACGAAGGAATGAGCAACGGATGATCTCCAAGGAAGGTGGGAGAGCTCAAGGAAGCTCTCAATATAGATATAGGGTTTTGGTATCAAGTTAGAGAGAGAGAGAGAGAGAAAGAGAGAGATGAGTGAAATGAAAGAAGAATAGCTCAATTCCAAACTTAAAGTTCTCTGCTGTCATAGACCGCTCAATCGATCTCGAGACTAATTGATTGGTCTCTCTCTGGAATACACTCAAAGGAAAGAAAATACATATAGTTTTTCAATATCGTTCCAACGCCTCAAGCCTCGTTCAATCAATCCTTAATAATTATTTTCATGCATATTCAAGCATATAATTATTATCAATAATTATAATCATGATCAAATTTTAAATCTTTCCCAGAATTAAACATTTCACCGAACACGTCGTAACACATTTTAATTAATTCCTTTTAATTATCAGGGACTTGGTCCGTACAATCTCTCCCATTTAGGGAATTTCGTCCTCAAAATTAGACATACATCAAGAATCAAACAACTCGGAGTACTTTTCACGAACTTTTAACTCTCGTTCCCACGTAGCTTTCTCAACCCTGTGGTGAAGCCATAAGACCTTCACGTAAGCAATGGTCCTCCCTCATTAGACTTGTTCTTTGGTGTCCAGAATTCTCACCGGTCTCTCCTTGTAGGTTATATCATTCTTTAGCCTTAACTAGGCCCAATCCAAGACATGAGACGGGTCCGGCTCATGCTTGTGCAACATAGACACATGAAAAATGTTATGCACGGACGCTAGCTACAGTGGCCAGGTAAGATGGTTGGCCACCTCTTTGATCCTTTCAAGGATCTCAAATGGCCCAACAAAACATGGCAATAGGTTCCCACTCTTCTCGAATCTCATCAATCCCTTCCGTGGTGAAACCTTCAAGATTACATGGTCACCCACCACAAACACCAACAGTCTCTTCTTCTTATCTGCATAGTTCTTCTGACGAGTTTGCGCAGTCATTAAACATTTACGAATGGCGACGATCTTCTCTATGGTCTCACGCACAAGGTCAATCCCCAACATAGCCGTCTCCCCAACGTCGACCCAACAAATGAGTGGCCTACAAGGTCTACTCTATAATGCCTCGTAAGGCGCCGTCTCAATTCTTGACTGGTAACTATTATTGTAGGCAAACTCTACCAACGGCAAATGGTCCTCTCATGACCCAAAAAAGTCTAGAACACACGCTGACAACATATCCTTGAGTATCAAAATAGTGCGCTTTGACTGGCCATCTATCTAAGGATGAAAAGTGGTACTGAAAAGTAGGCTCATCCCTATGGCTGACTGCAAACACTGCTAAAGCGTGAAGTAAAGCGGGAATCCCGATCTGAGATGCTAGAAACTAGTACTCCGTGGAGTCTGATAATCTCACTCACATAAAGCTTACTAAGCTTATCAACCGAATCTATCATGCGGATTAGAAGGAAGTGTGCGGACTTAGTCAATCTGTCCATCACAACTCAAACGGCATCATGCCCCTTGGTGACCTAGGAAATCCCGACACAAATTCTATAGTAATATTCTCCCATTTCCATTCAAACACTGGCAATGGTTGCAATATACTTGCCGACCTCTGATGCTCAGCCTTCACCTGCTGGCAAGTAAGACAACGTGAAACAAAAAGAGCAACATCTTTCTTCATGCCCCTCCACCAAAACTGCCTACGCACGTCATGATACTTCTTGGTGTCATTAGGATACACCGTAAGATGAGTGTGATGAAACTCACAGAGCACGTCACCACGATATGATTCTGGCACAAAGATTCTCCTTGCAAATCTCAAACTCAATCTCTAAACATTAAATTCTCCTTGGCATCCTCGCCATGTTGGAATGGATAGTCCACTCCTTGGCATCCTCGCCACTCAAAACTCAATCTCTAAACATTAAATTCTCTACATCCTGCCTCTTAGCCTCCATAACATGTTGAACAAGTACAGGTTGAGACATTGTCGTGAATAATGTAGCATGATCACGGACTTACCAAGGCATAAGTCGTACTCTCCAACCTCCCCAAGTGTACTCCACTCTATCATGGCAACATGAGTTAATGAGCTCAAGGACTTCTGGCTGAGGGCATCAGCAACCACGTTGGCCTTGCCCGAGTGGTACTGCAGATCAAAGTTATAATCTCCCAAAAACTCCATCCATCTCTTTTGACGCGAGTTCAAGTCCTTATGTGAAAATAGGTACTTCAAGCTCTTATGATCAGTGAACACTTCGAAGCGCTCTCCATATAGATAATGTCTCCAGGTCTTTAGAGTGAAGAGCGTTGCTGCGAGCTCCAAGTTATGGGTAGGATAATTCTTTTCATGAGTCTTCAACTGTTTCAACCCATAGGCAACCACTTTGCCTTGTTGCATCAACACGCAACAAAGCCCCTTATGTGACACATCACAATACACGACGTAGCCAAGTTCCCTCTCTGGCACGATCAAGATAGGTGCACTAGTCAGCCTCTCCTTCAAAGTCTAGAAAGCGAACTCACACCCGTCGGTCCACATGAACTTAACTCCCTTCCACGTAAGGTGTGTCATAGGTGCTGCAAGTCTAGAGAAGTCTCTCACGAACCGCCGATAGTAACCCACCAAGCCTAAGAAACTCTATATCTCAAACACGTTCTTTGGCCTCTCCCAACTCATTACCACTTCTATCTTGGAGGAGTCCACTGCCACTCCTTCTCCCGAAACCACATGCCCCAAAAATTTTACCTCGAGCAACCAGAACTCACACTTATCATACTTTGCATATAACCGATGCTCCCGCAACAACTATAGAGCAATCTCAAGATGCTCTTCATGCACCTCCTCCGATGGTGAATAAATAAGGAAGTCATCTGCAAACACTACCACAAATCTATCGAGGTACAGGTGAAAGATACAGTTTATAAGGTCCACGAACGTCGTCGAAGCGTTATTCAGTCTGAATGGCATGACTAGAAACTCAAAGTGCCCATATCGGGTGTGAAAGGCCGTCTTCTGAATATCCTATTCCTTGACTCATAACTGATGGTAGCCTGATCTCAAATCAATCTTTGAAAAACAACACGAACCCTTAATTGGTCAAACAAGTCATCGATATGGGTCATAGGGTACTTATTCTTAACAGTCACATGGTTCAACTTACAGTAATCATTACAAAGGCACAAATACCCATCCTTCATCTTTGCAAACAATGCCAGGGATCCCTAAGGAGACACACTAGAGCAGATAAAACCACTGTCCAACAACTCCTAGACCTACACCTTCAACTCTAGCAACTCGACCGGTGCAAAATGATACGAAGACATAGAAATGGGGGTGGTCCCCGAAATGAGGTCTGTGGAAAACTCAACTTACCACCGTGTCGGAAGCTTAAATAGGTCATCCAAGAAAACATCCGAAAACTCGCAGCCACAAGAGGAAACTCTCCATGAGTAGAACTGGTCTCACTCATAAATAAGGCTGAGAAAATGAGGCTAAGACTGCCTCGATCTCGTGAACAAAGAGGTCTAGGCATTAAACTGTCATCCCGATTGCCCATGAAATAAAAAAATCTCCTTTCGGCGTACAGACAAACACTCAGCGTCGATCGCAATCGATGAAGGCGCGAAAGCTAATCAACCAATCCATCCCTAAGATGATGTCAAACGGGGCTATATTGAGCATAATGAAATCAAATACTAGGCGGCGGTTGGTGATCTCCATCTCACTAGATCTACATACATGCCTCAACATAGTAACCTCACCAATCGGTGTCTCTACGCACAAGGCACTACCCAATATATCTACCTCTAACCCCAATGTAGATACAAATATGGATGAGATGAATGAATGCGATGCTCCCGTATCTACAAGAACACTGGCCCAAGAATGATACAATAGAAAGGTACCTTGAATGATCGATGAGCTTGCTGCGGCATCTGACATGGCAGGTGCCACTGAAGTGTTGGGCTCCACGAGGGCGTATACTCGTCCCTAGTTCTGCCCACTGTTCCCCTAGTTCCTGGTTGCCTGACCGATTGGGCTGAAGTAGCACCTCCTGCTTTCCTAGATGACTGCACTCCTGACTGCTACTGTGATGGCCCATAGCCTTATCATCCCTGAGATGCTAGTCCTAGTTGTGCTCCTAGAGCACTCTGTGCATTCCCCCCTCTAGGGTAATCCCGACAAATGTGGTTCGTTTGACCACACTAAAAACAAAGAATGGGGCCCTCCCCTGAGTCTGACTCTACTACTGTCCTCTCTGCAGGCAATCCCTAGCACAATGCCCCAACAGTCTGCATGTGTAACACAACATCTCCCGATGTTCAAAATTCCCAGATGAACCCATAAATGGGGCGGGTGCTGACCGTGGCTGCGGCTGAGATCCCATGGGATAAGAACTCGATCCCCCTAATTTCTGCCTCTTTACCTAGCACCCCTCAGACTGTGTGCTAAAAGTCCCCCTGATGCGACTTGCTCTCTCTAATCTTGTGGCTCTTCGCCGTTGCATTCTCAACCCAAATAGAGGCCTCCACAAGCTTTGTGTAGACCCGAAACCCCAACGCCGCAATCTTGTCCTTGATCGAGGGTCAAAGACCACTTTTAAATCGTTTAGTGCCCAACTCCTCTATTGCCACCATCTCAAGTGCAAAGCATGACAAATTCGCGAACTTGGCCTCATACTAGAACACTGTCAGATTTTCTTGAATAAGGGAGAGAAACCCCTCCCGATACATATCCCTCGAAGACCATGGAAAATACTTTTCCAAGAAAACCCTAGTGAAGACGGCCCACGTGCCTTCCACCATTGTCTTGGTAAACTTCCACCATTCCCGAGCATCCTCCTGAAGTTGGAACGCTGCCAACTTCACCCTTAGCTCATCCTCCATAATCTTCAAGGTGTCGAAGATCGTCGTGGTCACCTCTACTCACTTGGTAGCCATCTTAGAAGGGTCTAACCGCAAAAATACTTCATAGTAACTGTAGCTCTTAGCTCGAAAGCTCTTGCTCCTCCCCTAGCTGGTCTCGGCTAATGCTCTCATTGTCGTGAGCATCTCCTAGATTACATCTATTCCGCCCGCTTGTTCTTGCGGGCCAAGCACATCCCCTTCCTCTAGAACCTGGGCATAAGCACGACCTCAACCGCGACCACGGCCTCTACCTCACCTAGGTAACATTGCTCTATATAAGAAAAGAACAAAAATAAAATATCAACAACAAGGTCTAAACCCATTAATCTTTCACGGATAACGCCGTCCCTTAACAAGATCCCACATAACACGTATCATCACATTAACACACCTTATGCAACACATAACGAGGAGAACTAAATGGTCGCTCGAGGCAAGATACATCATCCTAAAAGTCCAACCTCCATGCCCAAATGCCACATAGCATACAAATGTCAAGTCATTTCTAAGATATCTCATGCAAATATACCAATACATGAATGTCACACATCAATATAAGCTATCGCGCAATGGATCAACCACTCCCACGACTCCTAGGTATTTGAACCTAGAACTATAATACCAATCTGTCATGCCCTCAATTTCAAGGCACATGAACTAACCCCGACAACACCAAAAGGACGATAATTTTACCATGAAAGAGTTTTAAAGACCCAAAACGTCGCAAACCTCTTTTATAAACCATTTAAGCGGGAGGATACAAACCCCCGAAAGAAAATATTTCAAAAGAAATAAAAGGTAAAAAATTGCTCCAGCAGACGGACCGCTCGATCGATCTCAAGACTGATCGATCGGTCTTTCATAGGCTGTAGCAGTCTTTCCCATCACCTGAGAAACCGATAGCAGTATTAGACCGCTCGATAGATCGATCGAGGGTCCATCAAGCAATCCACTCCTTTACCTTTTTTAAATTATGTTTTTCAACTCCACTTCTCTAAACTTCAACTACACCCTCCAACAAGCATTCCCAAGGAATTAACAAACGAACATACACATGAAAGAATATGAAAATATCCCTGAACATCGAGAACCCAACGATTCCATACATAAGATCTCATGGAATACATTAACAACCCAACCAAAAAAATTTACCCGATAACCTCACATGCATACAATGCATGACCGTGTGACCTTAGGGCCTTACAAAACAGTTATCAACTAAACCAATGAGTTAAACTATTGTATCAAAGAATTACATTTATAACATATGCATATCTCAAAAGATCTCTCTCTATATATATGAAATTCTATCCAAAAGGCCCCAAAAACGGTCTTTAAGACCAAGCTTCTCAATTGATCACTTTCTTTCTATTATCACCTAAATTGGGTTAAACAACATGAGCCGAGACTCGTAGAAAATAGACTAAGTATGAACATATGCATGATATGCGAAGATGATTATGTGAATACACAACACATTTAAACCTGAAACCAAATCCATTTTTCTAGTAAATTTCCATTCATATAACCGGTTTTCTTCCTTTACCCAAAATCAATACACACATTAATTAGTTCTTTAGTCCCTCCATCTCAAACCTAACATGGTTACTATGACTTCCCATTTCTCTTCATTCTATTTTATTTTTCACAGTACAACCATTATCAAGGTTTCCTAAAATCCCACATTCATCAATTACATCAAATGATTTTACAAAGCTGATTTCATTCATTGATTTAATTAAGTACGAAGGATGGACGACGCCTATAGACCCAAGCGTATTTATCACCACCGGGTCACACGAGACCTACTAAAGAAATACACATTCTATAGCCTGACACGGAAAGCACACATTTTCGATTTCTCTCGAAAACATCGATAGGTGGGCCACCCAAGAGCACGCTTTTTATGGGAATTAACCCAAAGGAATGGCCTACCTTACATTGCGCAAGTTTTCGATCTTTCACCGATGAGTTACTCGAGTCCAATCTTAATTATTCAATTCATTCACAAGGTACATTAATTAAGTCATTTACATTTTAACCAACGCAAGTATGACTCTCAACTCGGTTCCTCTCGCCAAACCCAACCCCGTCAAGATTACGATTCTCCATCATTCCCAACATTCTCATTATTCATGAAATTAATATACCAATGGGTCCACACAAACCCCAATTTGCCCCAAATTCAATTAATTTCATCACCTGGGTCCAAAGACCCAAGCCCCCCCAAATTTCCATGGTTTTGGTACAAACAAAATTCTAACTTTCAAAGACACAAGCTAAAGGTTCTCCCATAGTAGTATTAAGATCAAACTATCACAAATCTTCCAAAACTACAAGATTTAATATGCTCTGACCCCAAATCATAACCTAGGGTTTCAAAACATAGATTTTTCATATTTTCATGTATAAATCCAAAATACACCACCCATATCTAATAAATCTTCATAGATAATCATAGATCTTACTTCTTAGATGCTCAAACCACAAAAAATAAGCTTCTAGCAAGCTCCACCCGAAAGAAACACCAACCGATTGATGGAAGGGAGGTTCTTAACGCCAAGAGATATCCTCCAACGCTTGACAATGAAGGAATAAGCGGTGGATGATCTCCAATGAAGGTGGGAGAGCTCAAGAAAGCTCTCAATATAGATCTAGGGTTTTGGTATCAAGTTGGAGAGAGAGAGAGCGAGAGAGAGACATGAGAGAACTGAAAGAAAAATAGCTCAATCCCGAACTTAAAATTCTACTCCGCCATAGACGGCTCGATCAGTCTCGAGACTGATCGATCGGTTTCTCGCTGGAATGCACTCTAAGAAAAAAAAAATACATATAGTTTTTCAATTTTGTTTCAACAGCTCAAGACTCGTTCAGTCAATCCATAATAATTATTTTTATGCATATTTGAGCATATAATTATTATCAACAATTATAATTATGATCAAATTTTAAATTTTTTCCTACAATATTAATATATAATAAATTCAAATACTACTAAAAATATATAGCATTTATCGATATGTTGCTATAATATAAATGAAATTTACACTCTATTGTAAACCTTCTACATTTTTCTTTTGAGAGAATAGAAGGTTAAATATGTAATATAAAATGCTAAAAATACATACAAATATCATTTATCAAGAAAATGTGAAGGGCCAGTGCATCATATAAATTTAATTTCTTAATTGTCTACTATAAATATATTTGGAGTTCTACAAATGGTCTTGTAAGGCTTTACATCAATTTTAGCACATAGACTTAATAGTATTTGTAATTAATAGTTGATGTGTTTTTCTTAATTGCCACAGTAAATAGGGCAACTCTAGTACGGCAGCTAAGCGATAGAGGCTAGGTTCTTGAATAGCATCTTTATAGCAATTTATTTTTATGATGCTGATGGTGTCTCAATGTTTTACATTCAGCACTTTTATAAATCATAATTTTTAATTTAATATTTGCAAAAAATTAAAATTTTAGTTTCTTTGTGAGTTTGATTCGTTTTTTTTCGTATTTGTTTTTTTTTTTTTTAGAGGGGGGTGGGGGGGGTTGGTTGGGTTTGGTTTAGTTTTCTTTATTCTTATGGCCTGATTAACAACTTAAAAATTAGTTGTTTGTGTGTTCAACTAAAAAAAAAACTAAGTTATTTGGTTACTTAGGATCTGTTTGGTTTAGCTTTTAAGGTGATTTTGTTGCCAAAAAGCAAGCTTTTAACTTGCAATGTTTGGCTTTCAAGAAAAAGTTAACTAATTTTTTTTATCTCATAATTTAATAAAAAAATCAATACTTAATCTAAATATTTTAATTTTTTTCAAACAAAATTATTACAATATATTTACATAAAAAAGTCAACCATACTCACAAAAACAAAAAAGTTGTACCAATATTTCAAACACTATAACTTAAAAATTAAAAGTAAGAGTATTTTAAATATTTCAATTAAAAGCAAAAAAAATAAAAAAACTACTACAAAAAATTATTCCGAACACTCTCACTTTTTTTATTCCTTTTTTTTAAAAAAAAAAAAATTACTAAATCTCTTAAAAGCCAAGCTTAAAAGCTATCTCAAATAGGCACTTAACTTTTAAGCTGGTTTATTTAAAGTTGGTTGTTTGAGTAAAAACTAACTTTTTTTGCTTTTTGTTCAAATTAAACAGTTTTACCTTTTTATATATTTGATATTAATAATTATATGTAATTGGTAGTGGCAGTAATTAAATAAGTTAATAATAAAGATTATTATTATATTTTAAAAGTGGTTGAAATTTGAATATAATATTCTAAATGGTAATATTTTGATTTGATTTTTTAGTTTTTAATCTTTTTTATTTTTTTTGCCAAATGGATTATGTTGATTTTTTTTGGGTTTTTAGCCAAAAAAATTAAAAATATTTCCAAACAAACCCTTAAGGCCCTGATTGGCAACCTTGCTTTTTTATTTTTTTGCTAAAAACGCATAAAAACCAAATTTGTGCTTTTGGCAAAAATACAAAAAAAACAAAAAAAAAAACCAAAAAGTCAAACAAAAGCACAAACTCCCAAATATAGAGAAATGTAAAATTTTCTACTTTGAACAAAAAAATAAAAAAGTTAGCTTTTTATCTAAACAATTAATTTAAAAAAAACTTACTTAAAAGTCAAGTTATCAAGCAATCTACTATGAACCAAATTTAGTTTTTTGGCTAAAAATACAAAAAAAAAAGCTATATTTTAATCGAATGGTTCATTATGTTGAAATAATAGAGCAACTAGTCTCTATAAAAATCAGGTTAATTAACCATTGTTAACCATATGATTCAAATATATTTATTTGACAATTTATTCTCAAAATATTATAAGTTAGTAAATTTTTCAAAAAAAAATTTACTCTAATCACATAGATAATAAGATTCGATTGACCTGATTCATTATAAGAACTATCCATTCGACGAGTTCAACATATCGATGAATTCAACATAATAAATAATTTTGATTAAATTTTAAAATCTCAAATAAATATTTTTAAGCTCACAATCCCTCCTGCGTGCTATAAGCTCCTCACAGTAGGAAATTTCTCCCTTACTTTTGGAGATGAGACCGACTAATTTTATAAATATCAATATTTTGCACAAACAATTATATATTGCTTACCCATTAACAATTATATATAGTTGGTAGAGGTAGTAATAAGTTATGAATAATAAATATTATTATATTTTCAAAATAATGAGAGTTTAAATAGAATATTTTAAAAGTTGTGTTTTAATTTAATTTTTAGTGTTTTTAGCATTTTTACTTTTCCGCTAAATAGACAATTTTATTTTTTTTAACATTTTTAACCAAAAAATCAAGTTTTCTTACCAAGGCCTAAATATCAACATACTTTTGGATATGGAACCAACTAATTTTGCAAATATCAATATTTTGCACAAACAACTATATATATTTTTTATCCATTATTCACTATTTAAAGATCGATGATTAGTATAATCCTTATTTTCAACGACTCCGATCTCTCCAATTTTTTTTTTAAAGAAAAATTAAAACAAGACATTAACTTTTTAGACATCCAAAAGGAACCTACAGAAGTGCATAATCTAAGGAAACAGGGGAAGCCGTTGGAGATCACTGTCAAAGCTTGAATGAAAGTGGGTAGGAGAAGAGGGCCCACTTTCACTCCCTTATTTATCAACGCTGTAGCCTACGCCTAATACATCATCAAACCCTAAGTAAAAACCAGGAAAAAAAGTTTTATGGCTTAAGTGGTTTGGCAAAACCAGCTTAATTAATAAAACTGGTTTTTCATTTTTTGCTTAAATTCTGCCAAAATAAAATTTATCTTTCTATTTTTTTTATTTATTTAACTTAAAAATTGACAAAAAATGATAGTAAAAATTAAGAATCAAAAAGAAAAAAGTATGGCTTTGAGCCAGATTATCAAACTAAGGCTTTAATTATTTTACTTTTATTATTTGAGATTATTTGATCACAATTGTTATTTGTCAAAATTAATTGGTTAACAAATAAATTAAAAAAAATAGAAAAATAATAGTAAAAAGCTTGGCGTTAAACTGGGTTATCAAATGAGAGCCGACGACCTGCTGTGGGCTAATCATAACAGGGGTGTTGTGAGGTTAAAGTTTTTTTATTTGGAATCACAAAATTTAATCAAAATCGTTTATTATGTTGAACTTATCGACTATGTAATCTCTAGTCATATGTGTTGGAAAAAAATAAATTTTGAATAAAAATTAAAACATGATTTTTAGCAAATTTTGAAGCTAATTATCTTTGTGTTGGATTAATCTTTTTTGATGATTCCAAATTTTAATTTGTTTATCTCCATGAGTAGAGTAATCATGGATTTTGTGGCATTTAAAACCATTAATGGGTGAATGAGAAATTGACTCCAAAAGTGCGT
>JAULJZ010123129.1:0-32323 GCA_032270985.1 Heliamphora pulchella
GTGTCGACACAAATACTTTTGATGTCGACACAAAGTGTCTAGGGCAGGGTTTTTCAAGTAGTTGGGTCGACACAAATTTTCTGAGGGGTAGACACAATTTCTGCATTCTACCTTCCAACATTCTGGTGTCGACACCTTTGAATCTGGTGTCGACTCATTTGAAAACTTTAGCATCCGGAGGAACAACTTTGTGTCGACTCAACTTGCCTTTGGTGTCAACACTAATTTCTGCAAGAAGACTCAGTTCTTTTGTGTCGACACATTTGGTCTCTGGGGTCGACAATAACATTCTGAAGGCACGCTCGGGACTTTTGTGTCGACACATTTGATTCTCACTTTCGGTTGTTTTATGTCGACACAACTTCTATTTGTGTCGACCCAAGCTTTCGGATACCAAAAGTTAGGATCATTTTTGTGTCGACACAATTTGATTTGTGTCGACTCAAAATGAGTCCTGAGAGCTTCGGCTTTTTTGTGTTGACACAAAACTTGTTTGTGTCGATACAAACTCTTTGATACCTGAAACATGGCTTTATGAACTGTTAGGGCGTCAAACCATTTGATCAATAAATGTTGACACACTTCATAAGCTTCAAGTATATTTTGTCTTAAAAGTGTTTGACTTAATTTTCAATTAAGATCAACATGAAATATTCTTATTCAAGAATGCTTAAGTGTTTGAACTTTTTTGAGATATAAGTCATTTCTTTTTGGCTAAGGTGTCAACTTTAATTGTTCAAACTGTGTTAAACACTTTTATTTTGGAAATATAAAATATTATCGTTTTAAAACCATTTATTCTTAGAAATTGAATTATTAAAATCATCAAAATCAAATTAAAAAGCCCTTGGGCTAACACCTGCAGCACTTGCCATGCTGATGTTCTGTCATATAACTTGAATCATTGAATTCTCTCTTCGATATATCGTGTTTATACCAATGCATAAATATATTAAAGGATAAGCCATCAAACTCTAACTCCTCAACTACAATTTTGTTGTTCTACCCTGTTTGGTGCCCTACTTGGAATTCACAAACGTGCCCTATGATGATGGAGAATAAATTATATGGGGGAGGGGGGGGGGGTCGTTGGATTTTCATTTGTTCCCGTACCATCAACATCATTGTTAATATCCGTACTTGATTTATGTGTTTGTTTGCTTGTAGATTCCATTGGAGCATAGAGAAAGTCTTTCACCAATCGAAACCCTAAGATTCCAAGGCATAACTTCTTGAATAATCCCCCAGAGTTTCTCCCACATTTCGCCTTCTCCGGTAAGCATTATTCACCTTGAATATGGCACAATTCAAGAATTTCGTATGACTATACAAAAGAGTGCTGAACAGTGGCAACTTAAATGTGGAAGGTTTTTGGAATCGTATGTGGTTGAACAACCTTTTCTTTATGTTGACTTAGAAGAAATTTCGCTCCTCGTTGGCACTTTTGAAATTGTGCCGTGTTGTAAACTGGATGCCACAATCAGAACCAATTGGATTGGTTCAACCCTGATGATTCCGAACAAAAATATCAACCGAACTCCTTGTAACCGAACTCACTGAGAGCTTCTTGTGGTGTTCTCGAATTCCTGCAAGAAGAAGAACACTGTTAGTGCTTTCCAACCTGGTTTGATCGGAAAATACTCCGACGTTCAAGTTAGATTTCTCTTTGAGAGGTTTCTAGGCATGAACTGGGGTGAAAATTGTGTACTTGGGGCCTTGGAGCACTTCTCTTTATATAGAGGTGAAAAACTAAGAAGGCTGAGTCCTCTTGGGACTTTGCCTCCTATCCCTTATCCCTCAACTTTTAAGGATTTTGTCTTATCTTTTGGCAGTCTTAATTGTTTTAGGAAGCTAATCCCTCATTTTTTGAACTGCCATTGTGGGAATGAGATCTCCCTGGGTTATCTCTTAACCTAGGGCTTGCTAAATACGGTTTGTCGTACTGTGGGCGGCCCCTTTCTAGGCTAACCCGAACTCGTTGTGGGCTGAATTGATAGTGAGCTTTAGGGTGTTTGCCTTGGACTGGGCTCCAGGCTCATGATGTTATCCGCCCTCAACTGCCAGCCAGCTCTGGTCTTCTCTTGGCCGAGGAGCCTTGTGAAGAGTTGGACCTTTTTGTATACCATTTGTTTAGTGGGCAGCTTCTCTTGCACTACATCTGTTTGGCATGTGTACTCGGTTTCTTTAGCATGTCACTTATTTGGCGTATGTGTTGGGGATGGGCTAGTGCATGCTTTTTGTTCAGGACATTTTGTTCGGTGTTCGGATGTCGTTTCAGAGTTATCGTCCGTTGGCGTTCCATCGTGTGTGACAGCTTGCCTTGAGCCCCTCATAGGTGATGTGGCGGGTTGTGAGAGGCGCCTGGAGGAAACACGCGTCTCCTTGGTAATCCAAGACTTCGTTTCAAATGTATGGCACATTAAATGCGTCTGTCGCTTGAAACGATGGGTATAAAAACCCATCCTAAGGTCATCTCTTTCTTTTTCCATCGTTTGCTCAAACTCCTTCATATTATCCTTTGCATCTTCCGACGAGTTTTCCAAAATCCGGCGATAGTACCCAGACATCGGTAAAGTGTTCCAGAATCCAGCGAAAGACCTTCGTTTCTTGACTCTGCCGTTTTTTGTAAGGCACTCTTCCTTTATTTTCCTTAGCTCTCCTTTGTGCTTTGGGGCGAGCTTACCCTCCTACTCTCTGTTTCTTCTCTCTCTTTCTTCTTTTTCTTTTTTCCAAAGAATTTTTTTTTTTTCGAAAAAATGGGCAAGCTTTGAAAGCTGGTAGCTACACCAGAGGTGATGCAAAACTTTCGTCGTAGTACCTGGTCCCCGACGACGTGGGAATTACTTTGGGTAAGCCGAATGATCCTCGCGAAAGAGATCGGGAGGAGCTCCCCATTCCTTTGGTTACAATAGTAGAGGGGGTGTTTGGTTCCCACTTCATCTCCTCCTTCACCATGTACTTCGGCATTACTGAGTAAGTCCCATGCAAGTATCCTTTAATGTATTTAGGGTGATAATGGGCGTCACCGAGTTGAACTGAATCTTCGATATCAACCTTGGTATCTGGGATATCGTCTATGTTTACAACATGGTTCAACATTCCACGGGATCATATTACCTCAAGGCCAAGAGGGTAAGTGAAAAATTGGTAATTGAACTACCGGAGTCGAGAAAATATGTCAATGACGACTTCCTCTACATCACGGGGAATTTTGAGTTCGGGCCGAATGAGGAGCACGACCTTTTCATGGATCTCCAAAAAAATGGGCGTGGCCCCAATAGTTCCATCGCCAACTGTTTGTTTATTTGCCTATTCCTATTTTCCTTCGCTTCCGTGTTACATTCTCAAGTTTTCCTCCTTTCAGCACAGGTGAAATTGCAAATAATTGTTCTTGGGGACCGCTACCCAGTGTACATCTCAAGGATTTGCAGAAAGTTTGGAAGTATAAGGGCCTTCTTGAGCAAAGGAACCTGGGCCGAGTTGCCCATATTTTATTAAAGTACATCCCCACATATCGGTGCTTCATCAGGCCGAACACTTTAGGTGTTCGGATTTCCGCCGCCGCTTCAAATCCCGCCAAGGTGCCCGAAGCGGTTGTCTTGCCGTTCAAAAGGGCAGGGAGACAAGTAACAATCGCATAACCACCCCTCCTGGAGGATGAGCCCAGCTCTTCATCCTCAGGGTACACCATCATTTCTTCCTCTTCCTCTTCTGTTGAGACGTCTGTTTTTAACGGCATCTCTGAGATGGCTCAAAAGAAGGTTCCCACGACCAACTTCAGCGAGTTCCTCACTCTCGGGGGCTCAAAAAGAAAGGTTATTACTGTACCTACTGCTCAGCTGAATGAAGTTCGGCACAAAATCACCGACCTCACCACCAAACTAACCGAGGGGGCTACAAAAGTCTCTTCAGCGCCGTCTCAGCCTCCTTTAAAGAGGCTGAAGAAGGATGGGAGCTTCCCCCTGAATGAGAGGAATCAAAGTAAGGGGAAAGGCAAGGAGAAAGAGAAAGAAAAAGGGAAGGTCGTTGAGGCGACCGAGGGGGCTGAACAGTGGACCCTTGAGCTGAAATAGGGTGGTCAGTTGATCATCGTTGATGACCAGGTTAAGTCCCTGGAGATTGCTTCTGGCCTGTCCAAGGTCTTGTTGTTGTCTCGAGACATGGAGGAGGCGCGCAAACTCCACCATGAGCACCTGATCAAGTCATCCATCCGTCACTCTGTCTCGGTATTCTTTGGTTCTTTTACTCAGTCTCATATCATTGTTCTCTTTTCTCATTTTCAGTTCGTCTTTTCATTATGCAGAGCCTTCAACGCTTGGTGGTAGCCAGGGAGAGAGTTGAGCAGAGAGAAGCCGAGCTGGTCACCATGTGCGAAAAGAATCACTCTTATCTCCAGAAGCTAGGCTAGCATGAGGCCAACATTTGGGCAAAGGACAACATTATCAATGCTGGCCAAGCTTGCATATTCGATCTTGAAGTCCAGGATCTTGCCAGGCAAAGGCAACTAGAGAAGGGGGACGCCCTCATTGCTTCTCAGGCCCAGCTGGGAAAGACAGAAGCCCTGCTCGCTCAAGCTTGGGAGGAGGCCTTTAAGGCCTATTCGGCGGGAGTAGCTGAGGCCACTGAGGACAATAAGTCCCAGATCCCCCAGATTCAAGACATTGTATTCGGGTTTGCGTGGGAGGCTGCCCTCAAAGCTGCCAGGGTTGAGGCATCCTCCCCCTTGTACTTGGAGGTTCCTCTGCCAAGCAAGAAAATTGAAGAAGGTACCGAAGTAAAATTGCTGAGGAGACCGACGGCCTTTCTTCTACTGGGGATGAGGGAGTGGTGGCGCCCAAAGTTGAGCCAAATGTGCAAGCCTCTGCCGACGAAGTAGGCACCCCCGTGCAGGCCACAAAGGAATTTTTGAATGAGCCTTGAACTTCTCCTTCCTCTTTTTGTAAGGCCTTAGTGCGTAAAGATATTTTATGTTAGTATTGCCATTTGGGGCTTTTTGTAGCTTAAGGGGTAGCAGCCCCCTTTATTTTAATGGGAAATTCCTTTTTATCTTCTCAGTTTTGTACTGCTTTACATTCATGTCTTTAAACTTAACCATTTTAGACTTAGTTGTTTTTACGCTAAGTCTTTTCTTCCAAGTATGGGATTAAACTTCCATACTCTGGGCTCAATTTATTCGGATAAATTTCGAACTTAGTCTTTTTTTAGGTCTTTTTTCCCCAAGTATGGTATCAAACTTTCATACTCGGGGCTCAATTTGTTTGGATAAATTTTGAACTTTGCCTTTTTTTAGGCTTTTTCTTCCCAAGTATGGGATCAAACTTCTATACTCGGGGCTCAATTTGTTCGGATAAACTTCGAACTTAGATTATGTGGTGTTATATGTGGTGTGCCCCCCAAGTTTTTGTGAAAGAGACTGCTTGGTGAAAACTTCGAATAATAATTTGAAAGGGCAAAAACTTTTGACGAGCAACGGTGTTTTATTGTCAAACTAAAAGATTACAAAACTGAAAATTTAAAAATAAAATTTACGCGAGTTATTTGCGTTCCATGGCCTTAGGATGGTCTTGCCATCTGAGTCTTCCAAGTTGTAAGCTCCAGTTCCTTCCTTAGAAGTGACTTTGTAGGGACCTTCCCAGTTTGGGCCGAGCTTTCCCTGGACAGGGTCCTTCATGTGACCGAGGATCTTCCTGAGGACCAGGTCTCCCTCACCGAACTTGCGATGTCTGACCTTTTTGTTGTATCCTCTAGCCAAAATTTGCTTGTAGGATGTCAATTTAATGGCTACCATTGCTTTTTGTTCCTCGGCTAGGTCTAGGTCCATGGCTAAGGCTCGTGCATTTAGCTCGGGCGTACTAACTTCTATTTGGATTGTTGGAAATTCGACTTCTAGAGGTATCACTGCCTCTACTCCATATGATAGGGAGAAAGGGGTCTCCCATGTGGACCTCCTTGTGGTTGTTCGGTATGTTCATAATACTGAGGGGAGTTCCTCAACTCATCTCCCCTTGGCAACTTCTAATCTTTTCTTGAGCCCATCGATGATGGTTTTATTTGTGACCTCTGCTTACCTGTTGCTCTGTGGATTGGACAAGGTAGAGAAGTAATTCTTAATTCCTAAGCCTGAGCAAAAGCTTTTGAATACTGAACTGTCGAATTGAGTGCCATTGTCAAAAATGATTGCTTGGAGTATGCCGAACCGAGTAACAATATTCTTTCATGTGAACCTTTTGACATCGTCTCTGATGTTAGCTAAAAGTTCTGCCTCAACCCATTTAGTGAAATAGTCTGTGGCAACAAGCAAGTACTTTTTGTTCCCTGTGGCCCTTGGGAAGGGGCCTACTATGTCAAATCCCCACTGAGCAAAGATCCATGGGCTGGTCCGTGGTGAAAGGTCTTCGGTTGGCACATGTATATTCAGACTGAACTTTTGGCACTTCTCGCACTTCTGGATGTACTGCTCTGCAGCTTTCTGCATGTAGAACTACCAATAGCTTTAAGAGATTGCTCGGGGGGCTAGGGACCTTCCGCCTGTATGGTTTCCACAAATCTCTTCATGGATTTCAACAAGAAGATCCTGAACTTTGTTCAGATGCACGCAAAAAAGGTAGGGGCCTGTGAAGGACTTCTTGTAAGTATCCCTTGAACTCGATACCCAAAATTGGGCTGCCTTTCTTCGTTTCTCCCGAGCTTCCTTTTGGTCGGATGGGAGCTCACCTTTAGTCAAGTAGTTCCTTATGGGATCTATCCAGCTCGATCCCCACTCCGAGCAGAAGGCCTGCTTCTCTTCGTTGGTGACCATGCTTGGTTGCTGGAGGATTTCCACGGTAATTACTCTTTTTTCTTTAGAGCTTACTGCTGATGTGAGGCATGCCAAAGAATCTGCATGGATGATTTCCTTGGATGAGAGTTGGGTAATCTCATAATATGGGATGCCCTTGGCTAGCTGCTGAGCCAGCCGGACATACGCCTGCATTCTGTCATCCTTAGCTGCAAACTCCTCCTTAAACTGGTTAATAACCAGTTGTGAATCACAATAAATCTTGACCTTCTAGGCTCCCAACGTTTTGACATCACGGAGTCTGGCAAGGAGGGCTTCGTATTCTGCCTCATTGCTTGCGACTTAAAAGTCAAGCCGAACTGCTCTTTCTATGAAGACTTCTTCGGGGCTATAGAGAACCACGCCTACCCTTACTCCTTTGTTGCAGGAGGAGTCGTCAGTCGTCTACGTACAATCTCCACACTTCTTCTGACGCATCCTCCTTTAAGTCTTCTTCTCGCAAGGCCTATTCGGCGAACTGTCTATCGTTCCCAACCAAACTCTCTTCTTTGCTGAATTCGACGATGAAATCGGCCAACACTTCACATTTTATGGCTGTCCTAGGGGAGAATGATATGTCATGCTCCCCAAGCTCCACAGCCCATCTCGTTACTCTTCCCGAGAAATTTGCTTTTTGAAGCAATACTTGAAGTGGGTATTCGGTGATTACCTTGATCGGATGAGCTCTGAAGTAGTGAATCAACTTTCTTGATGCGGTGACAAGAGACAAGGCCAATTTTTCCAGGGGTAAATATCTTATTTCTGGATCAAGGAGAACTTTTTTCGCATAGTAGATTGCCTCTGGATTTTGTCTTCTATCTTCAAAAGAGCAGCACTGACAGTCCGAGTTGACACTGTGAAGTATAGAAACAGTGTTTTACCACTGCTCGGCACCATCAGTAATGGTGGGGATGAGAGATAGTGCTTTAGTTCGGTGAGGGCTTGTTCACTCTCTTCATCTCAAATGAACTGATTTGCCCTCTTCATTGTTTTGAAGAATGGATAGCACCGATTAGACGCTCGGCTAATGAAACAGTTGAGTTTTGCTGCCATCCTGGTGAGCTTCTCTACTTCCTTTAAATTCTAAGGGATTTTTAGGTTCTGGATTGCTGCAATTTGCTCGGGGTTTACTTCAATCCCCCTCTGAGTTACTAAAAAGCTTAGGAACTTCCCAGAGTTTACACCAAAGGCACACTTGGAAGCGTTGAGCCTCAGTTTGTATGCTTTGAGGATTTTGAAGGTCTTTTTTAGATCGTCCAGGTGCTTGTTCAGACACTTGGTTTTCATCACCAAATCGTCAATGGTACCACCGATCAGACTGCATGGTACCACCGATCAATTCACCGAACATCTTAGTGGCAAGTCTTTAATAGGTGACACCTGCATTCTTTAGCCCGAATTGTATCACCCGATAACAATATATTCCTCGAGGAGTTATGAACGTTGTTTTCTCCATATCCGGGGGTACATTGCTATCTACTAGTACTCTCTGTATGCATCAAGGAAGCTCATCTTCTCATGCCCCACCGTTAAATCGATAAGCTGGTCTATTCGGGGGAGAGGGAAGCAATCCTTTGGGCAAACCTTGTTTAGGTCAGTAAAATCAACGCACACAAGCCACTTACCATCCTTTTTCTTAACGACCATTGTATTAGCTAACCAGCTCAGGTAATGAATCTCCTTGATTGCTTCTACCTCTTTTAAGCGGTGTACCTCCTCAATTACTGCTATTGTGTGATGTGGGGTAGACTTCCTGGGCTTTTGTATCAGCGATTTCCATAGGGGATCTACGTTCAATCGGTGGTTGATTACTTCGGGGTTTATCCCTAGCATCTCGTAGGGTGTCCACACAAAGACCTCCCTATTATCCTCTAAGAACTTCATCAGCTCGGCCTTCTCTTGTTCGGGTATATTCGTCCCGAGTAAAAAGTATCGATCTGGATCCTCCGAGGAGATGCTGACCTTCTTCAAATCTTCGACTACCTTTTCTTCGGTTGTTCGGCTATGGTTGTAGATGGTAGGTCCGTCATCTACCTCAATGGTTTTTACCTCGAGGTACTGTTCTCTATCTTTCACCATTGCTAGGAAGCACTTCCTTGTTGTGTGTTGATCTCCTTTGATCTCAACTATGTCTCCTGCCATATGAAACTTGAGGAATTGGCGATAGGTTGAGGTGACAGCACCCAAGCTATGTATCCAAGTCCTTTCTACTATAGCATTATAAGTAAAAGGCTGATTGACAACTAAGAACTCAGTATTTACCATTGCAGGCCTTGCCTTTACTGGTACGGTTATCATTCCCACTGGCCATACTGGGTCTGAGTCAATGCTGATTAGCGAAGTCATACACTTCTTGAGTGCTGAGTCCCTCAACCCAAGCTTTTGAAAGAGATTGTAGTACATGATATCCACCGAACTTCCCTGATCCACTAGAACCCTCATTACATCGTAGCTAGCAATGCGTAAAGTTAGTACCAGAGCGTTGTTGTGGGGGTGCTGTATTCCCACAAGGTCTTTATCTGAAAAGATAACCCCCTGAACTTGGCCTTGGCTGAGGCCTTCCTCTGTTCTTCGGCGCTTGCCCTCATCCACCTTCATCGTGTGGGTTAGGGCCTTGGCCTGATGTCGAACAACGGCTCGCGTGATCGGCTCTATAGTCCCATGGATCATTTTGATTGCCTCGAGAGGGGCGTCCCTTTGTTCAGGTCTCCTATCTTGAACTTGCTGCACTTATCCCTGAGCAGTCTTTTCGGGATCAATGAACTCCATTAGGTGTCCCGCCTGAACAAAATCCTCCAAATGCTTTCTAAATGTTTGGTACTCCCCTGCTAAGTGGCCATGATCTCAATAGTAGTTGCACTTTCTCTTCGAATCTCGTCTGTTCGGATCGCCGATAAGCTTGGGTGGCCATTGAAAATAGGGCTTGTCCTTTATGCGATCAAGGAGTTTGTGCAGAGGTTCTTTAAATATCGTTTACAAAGCTTGGTAGGTCATAGACTCCTCTTGGTTGTCCTTATTAGCCTTCTGATCTTTTCGCCCCTTGTCCTTCCTCTCTGGTTGCTTCACCGAGGCCACGCTCTGTTCGGCCTGACTAATGTCCTCCTCGACCTTAGCATGTTGCTTGATCTTTACCATCAGTTCGGACATGGTGGTTATGACCTTTTTGGTGAGAGATTGCCTTAGAAGACTTTGTGGGGGTAGACCGAGCTTGAAGGAAGCCACGACAAGTTGCTCATTGTAGTTTTCTATTTCGTTGAATGCTTCCCAATAATGCCAAGCATAATCCCGAATAGTCTCTCCTTCATTCTTCCGAATAGATAATAGTGTTTCAATGCTTTTGGGCTGCTTACTGTTGGTAATGAACCGGGTGGTGAAGGATTCAGCCAGCTGCTGCCAACTAACTATTGATTGGGGTGGTAGCTTGTGGAAGCAACTGAGGACAGTTTCTCCTAAGCTAGATGGGAACATGCGGCAAGGAAGTGCATCGTTCCCACTCTAGAGGGCCATCGCTTGTCTATACTGGCGAATGTGGCTGACTGGATCTGCCTTTCCGTCGTACATCTCAAACTTTGGTGGGGAGAACTTACGTAGTGGATCTACATTCTCAATAACTTCGGCAAGCGGTGAAATCGAGATCTGTTCAAGGGCCTTTTTGGCAACGTCTTAGGCTGTTCGGCCACCGCCGTGCTGCATCTTGGAATCCATCATTTTCTCCAACCACAACCGAAACCACAACCGAAGATCCTTGGTTGGGTCTAGTTCGGCTTGAGCTACTCTTTGAGAATTTGGACGAGTAGATTCAGCCCCCATGGTTTCTGTTCGTCTAGTACTTTTCTGGCTTTCTTCCGGTGCCTTGCGTCTCCGTTGTCGAGGATGGCTCAAGCTATAGGATTCGAGACTCTACTCGGTCTTCTCGAGTTCGGGGCTTTCTCATTTCCTTACTCGTTGATCCCTCTAGGCCTCTCGCCTTTGAATCTTTAGCCTTAGTTCCTCGATTTCTCAGTCACGCTGTTCCATTCTCTCCTCAAGATTATTGATGTTCTTGTCTCGCCTTGCCAGCCTTTTCTCTAGTCTCCCTCTTTCTCTTGAGGAGGGGGGAGAGGGTCGTTCCCCTCTAGAGCTTGCGGTTAAGTAACACAGTCATCTTCCATTGTGTGAGGCATCATCCCTACGCCTTTGAACCTCCGGTGGAACTCTAGGCACCCTTGGTCGTTCTGGTATTACTGGTATGAATCTTTGAGGGACGCCTTCTTCTCCCCTCCCCCCCCCCCCCCTAGTACAGCTTCCAATGGCTCCGTTGATTCGAGATCGTCGTTTCCACATACGGCACCAAGTTGTGCGTGTTGTAAACTGGATAGCACAATTAAAACCAATAGGATTGGTTCAACCCTGATGATCCCGAATAGAACTATCAACCAAACTTCTTGTAACCAAACTCATTGAGAGCTTCTTGTGGTGTTCTCGAATTCTTACAAGAAGAACACCGTTAGTGCTTTCCGGCTTGGTTTGATCGGGAAGCACTTCGACATTCAAGTTAGATTTCCCTCTAAAAGGCTTTTATGCATGAACTAGGGTGTAAATTGCATACCTGGGGCCTTGGAGTGCTTCTTTTTATATAGTGGTGAAAAACCAAAAAGGCTGAGTCCTCTTAGGACTTTACCTCCTATCCCTTATCCCTCAACTTTTAGGAATTCTGTGTTATCTTTTGGCAGTCCTAATTGCTTTAGGAAGCTAATCCCTCATTTCCCGAACTGCTATTGCAGGAATGAGATCTCCATGGGTTATCTCTTAGCCCAGGGCTTTCAGAATACAGCTTGCTGTACTGTGGGCTGCCCTTTTTTGGGGTGACCCGAACTCGTTGTGGGCCAAATTGATAGTGGGCCGACCCTCTAAGGTAGTCTCTGACGTGTTTGCCTTAGGCTAGGCTCCAAGCCCATGATGATATCCACCGATCCCAATAATTTTGTTCGGAAAAAGTCAATACTTTTGAATCACTCATGAATTATCATATAAGAGTTCGGGCAATGTGCCTACTAATCAGTGCTTTTATGCCATTTGGAAGCTTGAATCATGGCTATTCCACACTTCAATACCAGGAGTTTGGGAATACTATGTTGTGTCCCAACTAATCAGTGTTTGTTTAGATAAATTCACCAGCTTCCCCCTTTCCTTGCTTTTGAATCTACCTATCTTGCGACTTGCATTTATACCCAATATCCAAAAGGACATTTGCTAGATTAATTTCATGAAAGTTGTTCTAAATTTTTATTATGCCTTGGGTTCTTTACACATACTTCTTTGGACATGGAACCGCGTGTGTAAAATACATACCTTATACTTTTTTCTAGAAAAATAAACTGGTAGTTTGATAAATGAATGTTAGTTTCCCTAAAATCACTAGAGATCATGATGATTGTGATCTATTCTACGCAAGCAGCTCTTTTATCATTTTTTCTTCATTCCTATAGATCACATTTTGTTTTAAATATTTCCCCGCACCTAGTTTTTGTTTCTTTCATTTTTGTATGTTTAATGCAATAGCATCTTCATTTCAGTCTTTCCCTCTATGAGTTTAGGCAAGTTCAATTATGGCAGACATACCAGGTCATGTGAGAGCCTGCCTGCAGACTGGGAAACTCTTTTTCTTGGCAATCTTGGTATCTGGAGGAATCGTATTGCAAATATTGGTTAGTTGCATCTTTCTTGTTGACCATCTGGATTAAATTTATACATTGTTTGCATCCTTGCTAACAAATTCATTATTAGTTGCTTACTTTTGTGTGAATGATGCTGCAAGCATGTGCTCTGTACGATAATTGGTGGCCAATGCTAACAGGTATGGAACTTTGTTTGGAGTCCCTTTTTGTAGCGAGCTATAAAATTTGGTGTATTTTGTTATCTTTCAACTGAAAAAGAATTTGCTAGATTTAACTACTTTAGTTGTTAGTATTTCAAATCATGAGAGTATACGAGCTGTTTTCTTTCTGTGCATTTCAAACCATGAGAATATGTGGGCTTTTTTCATTTTGTGATATGTATGGGTATAAGAGCGTACAAAATATTTAGAAGAACAATTGGATGTTCGAATTGCTATGTGATCCCTAAGCTGAACTCCAAATAAGAGAGTTATTGATTATGAAAAACCAGTTTGAAAAAAAAAACTATTTTTTAAAGGGAAAATATTAAAAGTGCAGAACCCGAAAACAATAAACGAGAATTCTGTCTTAAGATTGTTAAACGAAAACATAAAAAATAAAACAATTTACTGTTTACTAAAAGAAAAAGGCAGATATAAACCAACACAAAAACAAAATGGGAAAAACTTACAGAAACTGAAATACTAAATCAGGAAGCATAAATTGAATCGATCGAAGCTAGATGCCGCACTATGTCGTTAAGACAAAATTCGCCCATCGCAGTAGTGCTTTGAATTGTTTGAGTGTCTGCCTCCTAGAATACAACGGTTTAACACACCCAGAAGATGCATATCAGTCTGTGTGCCTATCGAACTTCGAATAGTGCTTGGACTCTCTCTCAAACTTATAGGAAGCAACTAGAAGGAAGAACAAAAATTGCTTGGAAGAAATGATGGATAGGAATATCCAAGGGGCTCAATTTATAGGCATTGAGGTGCCTTTTCAGTCATGCCCGAACATATGACAACCTATTCAACTTGGAGCGAACGGATATAATCTGAATCGATGCATCTTGTCGGATATAATCCGAACCGAAACACATGGTTTTGTTATAACGATAACAACCTAGTTCGGTTTGAATAGGAACGATAACTACTCAGCTGGAATTTTATTTTAAAATAATTAAAATAGAATCTCTCTAAAAAATTAAAATACCCTAAAAGCCCAAGCCCTAGCTCAAGCCCGAGCCTGAGCCTAGGCTCGACTTGGCACGGTTGGATGGGCTGGCGGCGGCAACATGCGTGCGCTTGTGTTTTGGGCAGTTTTAAGCCCACACTTGGGTAGGTCTTCCCTCTTCTACAAAGTTGAGTATCCCAAGGGGCCCTCCATAAGTCCATGGTAGGAATACATAAACCCTCAAGAGTTCTCTTAACTTTTTAATGTGGGACAAACTTTAGTTACCATCCTTCAACCTAGTTCATCTCATGACTTATGAAATCAATTTCTTATTCACTACTTAATGGTTTTAATTAACCAACCACTTAAAGTTTACCATCGAAGGTGAACAAATTACCACTCGGACCCATCTAATTGGTGTGTGGGTCCTACTTAAAAATTTGCTTAAAGGTAGCTAATAAATATGATTCAAAACCATTTCCCTAATGATTCCCCACATGAATGGAAATTGAGCAAGAGTATTAGAAGTATACAAAAAAGCAGACATAGAGAGAATACAAATTGGAAAGATCTTGCAAAAGATAGGTAGCTTTTAGCCTTGAACATTTCTTATGAAAGACTATCAAATTTATTAGCTAATTAGTGAGCATGATGCCTTAAACTTTCAGCTATTTGTGTAAACAAAGACAATAAAATTCACATAGTATCTTTTCAGATATAGTTTAGTTCTCACGGTTGTGTTAATTTTGGCCCTCAACAACTCTCGGTTTTTTCTAGTGTTTTAGAGAATTTAGCCTTAAAATTATCATAGAAGTGGATTTTTCACACTAGTGTAGGTGATTTCTTATTAGGATTATCTTCTTATACCTCACTTGGATTTTCAAAGTATAAGAATCATTAAAAGCAAAGTTTATTCTAAAACCACTGCAGCTATCACTGTTTTACCATGGAAGTGGGTAGGAGAGAATTTTCGTAGTGATTTTACTAAGTCATACACAATTTGGTTGTCCCTTTGAATTTAGATCTTGGAATCTCTAATTAGTTAAGTTAGGTTTCCATTGTGATGACTTTTATTTTATAAATTTTTAACCCATTCCCTATGATGATTTATCAACTTGCTCTCAATTCAACCTTTTGGTTAGCAGATTCGTGGTATTGTAGATCTATGATGTTGTCATTTGACCATACATGGTAAATCATAGTAACTCCATTTGAGGGTATTGTAGATCTGTAATGTTGTCATTTGACCATACATGGTAAATCATAGTAACTCCATTTGAGAGCAACTGTTTCATGGTATTATGCCGATGATGGATATGTTAAGATTTATCATTATACATGTTACTCTATGCCTTACCAATTGTTGTTTGGCTATCACAATGAATATATATTGCTGGCACAGGCTTTGGCCACATTGGAGTATCTTTTTAAAAAGTTTCAACGCCACTTTGCTTCTTCTCATGCTTTGTTTAAAGCAATAAACTCTGATTCTATTGTGGATCTTGCAATACATGTTTGTTTGGTTGATTTCCAGGACAGTTGCACCTCCAAGTGCAAAGACATACTCATTTGTGGATTTCGAGTATTTGGTATCAGATATCCAGTTTCTAGGACACAGTTGCACCTCCAAGTGCAAAGACATACCCACTTGTGGATTTTGAGTACTTGGTATCATATATTTAGCTTGCGTTGCTATACCCTTCTAGTACGGTTGGATACCCACGTGCATCTTAGATATCTTAAAACACTAACCATTTCCTTCAAGTGGCCTTCTCTTGGATTACTCGTATATTTGCTTAATTTACTCATTGAGTATGTTATATTTGGATGTGTTCAGTTCATCCTAGTATATTCTAGTGGAGATGCGCCTTCCCTAATATTTTTAGTTAGATGAAGATTCACATCTACATGGGTTCTTACCACACTGTTATCATCGTCGTTAAATTTATTTAGAATTTCTCAATACAACATGACTAAGATAAGACATATTTATTAGATGTTTTAGGAATGAAAATATTTTAGAATTTTCATTCCTAGTATACAACACTCATATTTTTCATGTCAAACTTGGTGTTTAATATTTTCTTGATAGTTCTAATAATTTCATTATTATTGCCAATACCAAGCATATCGTCTATGTATAGACATACAATAAATAACATAATCCTTATCGGTTAACTTAATGTAGACGCACTTGTCACATTCACTAATCTTGAAACCATTTAATTTCACAACATTGTTAATTTTTTCAGGCTAATGTTTAGGAGCTTGCTTTAAACATACAGTGATATAACAAGCTTGCACACTTTCTTTTCTTTTTTTAGGAACAATGAAGCCTTTTGGTTGAGCCATATATATTTCTTCATCTAACTTTCCATTTAAAAGGATTGTCTTAACATCCATGTGATGTCTTTCAAGATTATACAAAGCTACAATTGCTATTGCCATTCGAATGGATGTTATTTTTATTACTGGTGAATATGTGTCAAAATAGACCAAGCCTTCTCTTTGCTTACATCCTTTGACTAGAACCCTGACCTTGTATTTTTCTATCGATCCATATGCATCCATCTTTCTTTTAAATATCAATTTGTATCCAACAGGTTTTGCTGCTTGGTGGAAGACCCACCAGTTTCCAAACATGATTTTGCATAATAGATTTTCTCTCACTTGTTATAGCCTCTTTCCATAATGGCATCTCTAGAGTAGACATACCTTCTTAAAGTTTTGAGGCTCTTTTTTTAGCAAAAAAGTTAGAAAATTTATACCAAAAGATTTTGATATTCTGGCCCTCTTACTTCATCTAGGTTCATCATTACTTCCTGATCTTTTTTGCTATTAGTAGTTTCGTAACTTCTTTGATGAAACTCCTTTGTTAAATTGCAAGCAAATACATGTTTAAAGAACGATGCGTTATTAGATTCAATAATAGTATTCTCATGAAGATTAAGAATTTCATATTTATGAACCAAAAAACAATAAGCACTGTTATTAGCACACAGTGAATGGTTTTCAGCCATATTCTTACCCTTTTTGGAGTGGGTACTGCAACTTTTGCTAAGCACCCCACACTCTTAAGAGTTTATAAGAATGTTTTCAACCTTTCCATAATTCATAAGTTGTCTTATTTATTTTCTTATGAGTTAGCTTGTTTAGAATATATAGCTAAAATATTGCTTCTCCCCACAAATTCTGAGGTAAACCTGAATTTATGAACATAGCAATCATTATTTCTTTTAAAGTTTTATCTTTGCATTCTGCAAATCCATTCTGCTGAGATGAATAAGGTGCAATGGTTTGATGAATTATTCTGTATTCATCATAGAACTCACCAAAATGTAATTCGTATGCACAACCTCTATCGCTTCTTAACACCTTAGAAATTGATTCATCCCAACTTACTATTAGGGCCCAATAAGGCTTTCAAAGAGGCTCTGAAAGAGGAGCATACATTCGCCACTCGTATTAGAAATCAACCAGGCCTCCTATAGATAGAAAATCAATCAGCAATAGGCCACTATGCTGTGTTCTGAGAAATGATAAGCAAATTAATCTCTTTGTAAAGTTGATTTTCAACTTTATTTTGATAGTCTTTAAACATATCTAAGACCTCATCCTTAATTTTTAGTAAGTATGCATAGTAGTATCTAATACAATAATCAATAAAAAGGTTTTAAAGTAGTCTTTCTCTACTCATGTTTGAACAAATTTCAAATCACAAATGTCACTATGAATTAATTTTAGTGGCTTTGTACTCTATTAATAAAGTTAAAAGGTGCCATAGTTGATTTTGCTTCTACACGGATTTCACACTTATGATTTGGATCAAATTGAAATCTAAGCAAATACTCTAAGTTAACTAATCTATGCAAGGAATTATTGTTAAAAGACCTAATCAACCATGCCATAAAAAAATCAAGTATATAAACAGAAAATGTGTTAACTATATTAATTTTTGGAATTACAGCCATTACATTAACCATAAAGTGATCATCAGGCAAATACTCCTTTCCCACATGCATCTCATTTTTAGTCGAGACAAACTTGTCAGACTCAAAGACAAGACAAAAACCATTCTTGCTAAGCAGCTACCTAGACACTAGCTTTTGAATTTCAAGCACGTGCAATGCTTCATTTAGAGTTAGTTCTTTGTCTAAAGTCATTTTTAGAATCACCTTTCCTTTGCTTTCAACTTTCTAGTCGCAAAATTACCCCTATACAGTTGGTCCTCCACATTCAGAAGTTGATAGAAGAAAACATCCTCTTGTTTGAGCATACATAATGAGTAGCACCAGTGTCCACCCACCATTCTTTGGTGTTAGAGCTCGTCAGATTCACTTCAGACACCACAACAAGAAGGCTTATATTAGAAACATCATTGGAGAGCTTCTCCACTTCGGTTACATTTGCCTAAGCTGGTTTCTTTTTGAAGATCCTTTGATATTTACGCTTGTGATAGTCTGTTGCACGATAGCCTAGTTTGTCACATACAAAGCACTTGCTTTTGAGCTTTATTTTCTTGCTAGCACAGCCTTTAGGATCTCGGTTAACAAATTTCCTCTTTTTGTTGTTAACCTTTTGCCCTTGTTCCACCACACTAACCTTGGAAGGTATAAACTGATTTCTCGTTTTCTTTTTAATCCACGGTTATCTTTCTCAATCGTTAATCTAACAATCAAATCTTCAAGTTTTATCTTTTTACGTTTCTGTTTCAAATAATTCTTGAATTCCTTTCAAGATGGTGGTAATTTCCCAATAATTGCAGCCACCTAGAAGGACTCATTTAGAGACATCCCTTCTACATGAATCTCATGCAGAACTACATGAAGGTCTTGAACTTGACTGGTCACAATGTTGGAATTCGATATTTTGTAATCAAGGAATCTTCTCACGACAAATTTCTTCACCCTGACAACTTCCATTTTGTACTTCTTGTCCAAAGATTCCTATAGTTGTTTAGCTGTTGCCTTAGCATAGTACACATTGTATAATGTGTTATCAAGACCGTTGAGGATATAGTTTATGCACAAAAAGTCAACATGCTTTCACGCTTCTACTGCGGTAACAGCTTGCCTGTCTATCTTATTCTCATCGAGGACATGAGTATCTTCACAGAGGAACCTCGCGAGATTCAAAATCAAAGCCATAGAATGTCTTTGCCCTTTCCCGTGGTTGACACTTGACGGGAACAATTGTAGGAATGGGTGCAGGCATAGACATAGATACATGAACAAGAGTAGGGGTAGGTGAAGAACTAGAACCATTATTGTTCTCATTTGGCATTTTTGTTAAACAAAAGATCAACAATAACCTAGTGATTACACAAGTACACCCACGCACCCCCCCCCCCGAAAAAAAAAAAAAAAAACTACAATGGTTACGCTAAGCCTAATTTAAGAAACCGAGTATAAAATTTAAAACCAGTATCCAAAGCTTGTTAAATTGAACTAAAAATTGAGAGTTTCTGAGTATGAAAAACTAATTTGGAAAAAAAATTTGTTTTTAAAGAAAAAATTAAAATTGCAGAACCCGAAAATTGTAAACAAGAATCTTGTCTTAAGATTGCTAAACAAACACGTAAAAAATAAAACAATTTACTCTTTGCTGAAAGTAGAAACCACATATAAACCAGCACATAAACAAAACGGGAAAAACTTACAAAAATTGAAATCTTAAATTAGAAAGAAGAAATTGAATTGACTGAGGCTAGTGTACCACGCTATGTCCTTAAGATAGAATTCGCCCCTCGCAGTGATGCTTTGAATTTTTTGAGCATTTGCCTCCAAAGATACAACAGCCTTAATATACAGAAGAAGCATAACAATATGTTGTGCTAGTCAAACTTCAAACCGTGCTTGAACTATCTCAGACTTATAGGAAGCAACAAGAAAGAAGAACAAAAATTGCTTGGAAGAACTGATGGATAGGAATGATCCAAAGGGCTCAAGTTATAGGCATTGAGGTACCTTTTCAGTCATGCTCCAATAAGTGTCAACCCATTCGATTTGGAGCGAACGTATATAATTCGAACTGATGCACCTGGTCAAATATAATTCGAACCAACACACCTAGTCACTTTGTAATGGTAACATATTGGTTTGGTAACTACTTAGCTAGAATTATTTTAAAATAAGTAAAATAAAATTTCTCCACAAATGTAAGATACCCTCCAAACCTGAGCCTGAGACAGATAGGTGGGCAGATATGATGGCGGGCGTATTTTGTGTAGAACCCAAGCCCAAGCTCAAGCTCAAGCTTACACTTAGATAGGTCCTCTCCCTACCTTAAATTGGATACCCTCAAGGAGCCCTCCACTAAGTCCAAGGCAGGAATATATAAACTCACAAGAATTTTCTTAATTTGTCAATGTAAGGCAAGCTTTAGTTACCATCTTTTAATCAATTTCATCTCATGACTTTTGAGATCGATTTCTCATTCATCACCTAATGGTTTTGATCAACCACCCACTTAAAATTCATCTACTCTTGGAGGTGAACAAATCTTCATCTGGTCATCTTAATCGATGTGTGGGTCCTACTTAAAATTTAGCTAAAATGTGGTTAACAAATATGATTCAAAACCATTTTCATGACAGAAGTCTCCAAAGCTGTTTTGATATGAGAGTTGTGAAGGAATTTTTACAAGGGAAAGAAAAATGTTGAAAAAATATATTTATCTTAATCATTTCATTATATTCTTTTATTTCATCTAGCTTCTCTTTTCTTAAAATAATCCTTCGACAAATGCATGATCTAAACACACCATAAGAGATCACACAGGGTTTGAGTCTTTCTATGAGCTTGAACACGATCTTCATTTAACAAAATTAGCACCTGTCACCAAACAATTGCCGAGTTATAATGAAAAAATCCATTCACATGTTTGTCTAATTTTGTTAACCCAGATAATATTCTTGCTGTCAACTTGATTGTCATGCTTAATTATATTGCCATTGACGCAATTAGCACCTGTTACCAAACAATTGCCGAGCTATAATAAAAAATTCCATTCACATGGTTGTCTAATTTTTATAACTCAGATGTGAATGGATATTTTTTCATTATATTGACTATGGAAGCAATTTACCTATTAAGGAGATTAATAGAGAAGTATAAAGAAAAGAAGATAGATCTTCATATAAATTTTATAGACTTAGAAAGACCTATGATAGAGTGCCTAGAGATATCATATGGTGGGCGTTGAAGAGAAAGAGAGTAACAAAATGGTACATTGATAGAATACGAGACATGTATGATGGAGTTTCCACGACAATTAGATCACCCACAAGTAAGTGAATCCCCGATTACAGTAGGATTACACCAAGGATTGACTTTGAGTTTTTGTCTCTTTACCTTAGTTATAAATGAATTGATTAGACATATTCAGGATGTTCCATGGTGTATGTTGTTTGCTAATGATATTATTTTAGTGAATGAGATTATGAGTAGAGTTGATGCTAATTGCTAAGTAACAAATGTAGAGGGAAGTTTTGGAGTCAAAAGGGTTTCGAGTAAGGAGGAACAAGATTGAATATATAAAATATAATTTTAGCAATAATAGGAGTATTAATAGTCAAAAAGTAAAGATTCAAGATCAAGAAATACCCAATCCATCTAATCCTCATATCAGGTGCATATATGAGTCGTGTCAATTCATCTAATTCTCATATCAAGAACACTGTGACATGGCAAAATATTTATATTTTAGTATATAATTTTTAGTTTTTAAGATAAATATACAAGATTTCATAGAAAAATTATTAGATCAGCAATTTTATATGGAATAAAATGTTACGCTGTTAAGAAAAATCACATATATAAGATAAATGTTGCTACAATGAGAATGTTAAGGTTGATGTGTCGTAAAACTAGAAAAAATAAAATTAAGAGTGAAAAGATTCGTGAACTGATGGTGATAGAGCATATGGAAGGGATGAGAATGGTGGAAGGTAGCACACAAAGGTCGAAATCCTAACGCAAGGCCACGGTCTTAAAATTCAATTGTTCATTAATTCGACTTCGAATAATACATCAAATGAGTCTCTTATTTATAGGTTAAAAATCCTATTCTGAAAGGAAATTAAAATCCAAAGTAAATAAATATAATATCTTAAAATAAGCTAGAATCCTAAATGAAAAGGAAATAAAATAAAACATTATTTAAAAGATAACTGGAATCTTGAACTGAGGAAACAAAAATAAAATCCTAATTAATAAAATTAAATTAAATATTAAATAATTAAAATAACTGTAAATCTCCTTTGTATTCCGCGTCATTGTCCTCCACTAAAAAAAGAACTCAACCTCGAGTTCGTCCTGAAATACAATACTTTGCCATGCCAGAAAATCAAGTATTTTGAATAGAGGAGCTGCGGTAGTCTTGTCTCATTCCATGTGATCTTAATCTTGAGATGGTTGACAAGGTTTGCAAAACATGATGTGATATTCTAAAGAAAAACTTCAATCCCAAGAAAATTTATCAATTCGGGCTTGTCGACATTGCTTGTTGGACGGCCATCGATGAGATGGAAGGTGTTGAGCGTATCATTATGTGTAAGAGGCTATTCATTGGTTGTAACAGTGTTCTGCACAGGAGTTTCTTGCTCTTCAATGGTTGGAGAAAGAATAGAAGTATTGATTTATTGAGATAAAGTAGAATAAAATGTGACTTGATCCTCGTTAAAATCTAGAAAGTCTCTTTTAAAACCGTTGTTTAGCTCAGTCAATTATGAAACTTCTACCAGGCATTAGTGCACTAACAACTGTGACGGATGAGCAGTTGAGATTCCAAAATCAACAGCTTCTTCGTCTTCTTTTTCTTGCAAACATAAAATCACTACTAACATAAGGCCATAATCTTAAAACTCAACTCTCTATTAATTCAGCTCCAAATAATACATCAAATGAGCCTCTTATTTATGGGCTTTAACCCTAATCTAAAAGAAAATTAAAATCTTAAGAAAATAAAAATAAAATCTTAAGATAAGTTAGAATCCTAAACGAAAAAGAAATATAGATAAAATCTTATTTAAAAGATAATTAGAATATTAAACTAAGGAAACAAAAATAAAACCCTAATTAATAAAATAAAATATTTAATAATTAAATTGAAATTGTAAATGCCCTTTTGTATTCCGCATCAGGTAGGGGTTGCATTAATTGAGGACAAGTTGAGAAAAAATAGATTAAGATGGTTTGGATACATACAACATAGACCAGTTGATGTAGTAGTAAGAAAAAGCGATAAGATCATGAGTAATGAAAACAGTAGTGGAGGGGTAGACCTAAATTAACATGAGATTTTGTATTAAAACAAGATATGAACCTATTAAACTAACTAAATATATAACACTTAACAGAGTAAAATAGTATAAAAATATCATTTAGTTGACCCCAATTGAGGGAACAAAAACATAGTTTGGTTTGGTTTAGTTATTGTTATGCTCAATTATACTGCCATTGGCGCCTAACATGTATCCAACAAGCCAAGTATGGAAGTCAGATTTAAGTTTTCTCCAAATTAATTTTTATAGGAAATTAGAATTTGTACTATATCTTTCATAATACAGTTTCTGAATGTCATTTTGCAGCTATAATGTATGTGCTTCTTCCCATGCCTCTGCTGTTTTTTGGGGGTTCTGATGCGTCTTCACTCTTTTCAGAATCTTCAAATGGGTTAGGCTTTTTTCCCGCAATGAGGCCTTCCTCTCAAGTTTGTTTTGACCATGGAAACAATCTAACTAATTTCTGTCAAACAACTGATGAAACAGCTGGGTCGATGCATGTAAATTCTTGACCGGGGCTTCATCTGTTGGAAGCATTGCCATTCCGGCAATCTTAAAGCATGCCGGTGTTATTGGTTGGGGAGCCTTTGGATTGCAGCTTGGGTCCTATCTCATTTTTGTATTAGCTATACTATGTTACATTCGGATGAATGATGAGGATGATGGGTACAGCTTGTTCTGAGACACAGTCCAAGGTCGCCCTGCCTTTATTCGTAAATGAGGTATTCAATATGCCTATATACCTGGGTTGATAATCCTTTTTTTTTTTGTTCTTTTTGTGGCTTGTATGATCATTTCTTGCCATGATTTATGATTGTAGATTATGAAAATCATCACTGTATGAATAGTATATGTTAATCCAATTATTGAGATCCCCCTTTGTTTTGTTTGAGATGTTCTAATAGTTCTGGAACTTTTGTTTAAACGCATATGCTCTTTTGCTTATTTAAGCTTTGAGCGGTGCTACTCTTGCCAAGAGAGTAAGCCCAAACCGTAAACAGCAGTTAACTGATCATTAGCAATGGATTAGGTGAGTTTATGATTGCCCAATTAGCTTGCTACACATCTGTTGAGTTCAGCTGAGCAGCTAGGCATAGCTGTCATTTTCCTTGAGCTTTTTGTGTGGTCTTTTGGCGTACTTTAGTTCGGTTCCTATCACCATTCCGTACATGAAATTTGACACGCATTTTTTACCGTATAATTGTAGTATCCAGCAAAATGATTAATGCAGTTACCAATTAAATTGCATGGACTCAGACGTGGGTGTTGGATGCGAATATGTGTCTAAGTGTCGGATTCATTTAAGACACGACAATATATTCATGTTCATTGATATATTTCTTTTATTTTCAAGGTAAATAGCGTTTACAAATTTTTATTGTGCATTTCTTGCATAATACGAGACTTTTATGTATAATTTTATAGTAAACTCAAATTACTAATTATGTTTTTTAAGTAAATGTCCAACTTAAAATACCAAACACAAATTTCATACTCTTATTCAAGTGTCAAGAGTCTGTTACAAATACTTCATATATTTAGAAGAGTTCATGTAATATACGTTATCAACAGTAGAACATTTGCTCCATAGGAAACCATGAATGATGTGTGTCCCAGTAATTATGAAGTTCTGGTTTACTCGTGGAAATTGGAATTGATGATTGATCAATCAAGACCTCACACTTACATGCTTTTTATATAAATTCTCAATTGGATCACATGGGATTGAATAAAGTTTGGACACCCTCATCATGATTTGTTGCTTATTCCTTTGCAACGTGGGATCCGTTCTTTTATGTGCCAGGAGTTTCTTTTGGATTTTTCAAAAAAGGAGCCAAACCCGTCCAACATACAAGGAGTGTCAATTTGAGCATAACAAGGAGACGAAAACGCAAAGTCTACAGGATGTTAATTGAAATCTAGTTGTGACCCCTCAAGCATCTTAACGAATACATTTTAAAAGAATTCAATTTTAGATTTAACAGTCCAAAAGTTATATTTTTTTTAAAATATGTTCTCTCTACTTAATACATTTTAGGATGAGTGATTGAGATCAAGTCAAATTTATATCTTATGGTTACAAAATTATGTATTTTAATGTATCTTTTAATTGTGATGAATTATGTACCATAAAAAATTGAAATAGAGATTGATTTTTTTATGGGGAATGGAAATGATTTATCTATAGATTATTTGTATTTGATTCTGGAAGATATTTGAATATTGTAAATTTTAATTATTTAGATTTAAGTTTAAATTTTAATTGTTTATATAGAATTAGTTTGAATAAGATATGATCAGATAAGATTAGTTTAAAAAAGATTTGGTTAGATTTTTTAAATAGAATTGTTATTTTTTATTCTTATCTTCCTTATTTTAGTAATCTATTTATTGGCCTTTAACTGGTATTCCAAAAGACTGAATGATTGAATAACAAATTATTTCTTAAAATTGGTATGAATTTCAATTCAACTCTAAGTGTGGATTCCTAAAGGTTTGCCTATGTTTGTCTTGCATGAATTTCAATTCAACCATAGGTGAGGATTTTTAAGTGCCTTTAGGTGCGGATTCTTAAAAGTTTGTTCATGTTTGTCCTATATCAACTTAATATCAGAGCAAATGATTTTATTTCTTTTTAATTTTTGTCATTTACCTATCAATAGTAAGAAAAACATTAATTCTTATTTTTTATTTTATTTCTTTTATTTTGATAGTGCTTATTATCATTTTTTTTTAAAAAAAAGAGTTCGTCTTTCATTTCAACATCAGTGCACCATCTCCACGCAGAGATACCCTACCCGCCAGGCCTGCCACCCACCAGTGATTCATTCCACCAACCTCACCACCTCCAGCCACCATCAAAGCCAATCACCGTCGATCGCTCACTATCAACGCCGACCACTGTCGACCAGTCCACCATCAGTGCCAATTGTTGTCGGCCACTCCTCCATCAACAACAACCACCGTCAGCCCCTCCTCCATCAAGGCCAACACTGTCAACCTCTCCTTCCTCAACGCCGACCACTGTCAGCCTCTCCTCCATCAACATTGACCACTCTAGATCCCGCCGACCACCCCATCAGCCTTCATTAACAACTATTGTCGACCACCCCAGATCTCTTTAGCCACCCAAGCCTCCATTAACGCCGCCTCTGACCATCCACGCAGACCACCATCGCAGCCGACTTGCCAACAATGCCGGTGACCCGTCCTGCAACTAACCTACGTTGCCGACTCGCCAAGACCACCCAACCAGCTGATGACCATACACCACGACCTGATTGAAGACCTAACCTAGAAGACTGTGGATCTTTATATGCTTGGAGTTTCAATTAAATTTGGAAAAAAGGTAAAAAATTTCATTTAATATTTATATTCTTTGGAGAATTCATAAATTTTGTTAAAGGTCCATTTTATATTTTCATTAATCCTTTTTTCCTTGAGTCATTATGAGCCATCGTGATCCATATCCTATTTTCTCTCACCACAGATCCACGAGATCCTATTGTCACGATCATACTATAACACATACATGGAATCATCATCTTGATGTTGGAGGCAAAACTGCAAATATCTTTGTTTTTGTAAACGATTAATGAAAAAAAATAATTGGACGGGCAAATTTCAAAACGGGCTCCAGATAAAACTTTTGATGACGAACGATCAAAATAAAATTCGTGCATCCGAAGTTAATTTAGAAAAATACATTTTTACCGGTCGAATCTTCAACTACGATTTGAATCCGAGTTGAAACTCCTGTCAGATCTTCTACTGTATTTCCTTATGCAATTCTTGAATGTAGGGTGGTATATAATATATCAAGAATACATACCGGCAAAACTTGGTCAGTTTTAGTCTTTAAAGACAAGTTATAAAACTGGTTTACTCTACCCGCATATTTATAGGGCTACAGTAGTGACCTGGGGAGTAATTATGAATAAGACTTCCAGTGGAACACAGACACATATCAGTGATTTTCGCAATTAAGAAAACTTCATAGCGGTATTTGTAATTATGAAAAACTAGAAGCGATTTCTGCAATTTTCATAAAATACTGAATTACAGTTTACACCACTAAAGAACTATAATTGTACTTTGACCCAAAATCTTAAGACCATCTAGTATTGAGCTCCTGCTATTAAATGCTTACAATTTCTCCTCACGTTAAGATTTTTGATACTCGCCAATTAAATTTAATTACTGATAATTTAATTTAATCAGCATCTTGGTATTCCTTAAACCCTTCCGCTTAACTTATTTGACCGCCGGATAATCAAATCCATCTGTAGGGTTTGGTCTGGTTAAAACTTATAAGTTTCCTTAAGGGGGTATTGTCAATTCCGATTTTCCAGGACGTGAATTTCGTCAATAATTAATATTTGTCATATAAACAATACTGCTATCCAACTCACTGGGAATATAGACTCATA
The DNA here is from genome assembly GCA_032270985.1 of Heliamphora pulchella. Classification (NCBI taxonomy): domain Eukaryota; kingdom Viridiplantae; phylum Streptophyta; class Magnoliopsida; order Ericales; family Sarraceniaceae; genus Heliamphora; species Heliamphora pulchella. Next base: position 27,343 of record JAULJZ010123129.1, read on the forward strand.
TAAGATCGCACCATCTAATGAATCAAAACAACGAATATTAAATATATACAAATCAATAATTATTTCAGGATTATGAAGATAAGCACTATTCATAATAACCTTAGGGTGTGAATTAATTTATATAGTCAGTATAAAATTAATTATCCTAAATATCCTGTTCAATACACACAAAGTGTACTAGTACAGAGAGTCGGAACAATAGACGACGCTATTATCTGTTCCCCATAACTAAGACATGCCTACTAAAACTCTGTGTTACAGTCGTACCGATAGTATGCCCATTTTCATTTAAACTGTGAACATAAAACTTATATTCTGCAAGAACCTAAAATCTGATCTTCTGTATGCAAGTCATACTCTACACATCAGATTAAATACTATACAGAATATTGGACATTCATGTATAACATTAAGAAAATGATACACATACATTATTCATAAAAATTCTCATAAAATAAAAAATTAATTTTATTAAAATAAAATTAAATACTAAAAATATGATTTTCAGTATACCAACCCTAACACTTGAGGAATCTCAAAAATAGGTATTCTAATCATTTCACTCATGATAGATATCCTATTCAATCTACTCACCCTATTCGTTCTGTTTCATCTAGATACTTGAGACCTCCTCCAATTGTTGTTCCCAACCAATTTGCCAGTGATTTTTATACAATTGCATATTATGGAAAGAAAAAGAGTAAAATTGCCATTGATGAAAGTTTTCATATCAATATCATTTCTGACTTTTATATTCAAAAGGGAAAACTTGTGATTGAGCTGTATCCTCAGCCTTACGAGATGACTTGGGATGATAATCCAAAATTTTTAGTTTCAACGAGATGTTTACTTGGATAATTTATATGTGAGTAATGTTTATTGTGGCATACTTTCATTAGACGGTGGTTTTGGTCGTTCTTGGATGTGTGAAGTGACACTAAACGACCCAAAAATTGTTATCGGATTTGGCATAATGGTAAAGCTATCTTACTTCAACCTTTACCACCCCAAGTCAAAGATCCTAACCCGTTACTTTCATCTGATTCTTCGGTGTCCACATATTCCAATTCAGCCCCAGTTGACCAGGAACAAGACTTTTGTCACACAAAAGATTTAATTGATCAAGATGTTCCTATTTGTCCATTAGTCAATGTAATTGGCCTACCAAGCATTACTAATGTGTCAACAACTTATCATAAACCAACATGAAAGGACCGACTTGGGCATTTACCTTTTGAGAGCCATGTTGAGTTGAATGGTCCATTTTCTGATCCTACTGTTATATCAGTCACAAGTGGTTTATCACAAAACCAGTCACATTGCGTTGTCACCTCACTTATTCCCACTTCTTCTCTTACTTCGCTTGCCCATAAATTAGACTTTCATGTAAATTTATTTGAATTCTCATTGAATATGAGTTTTGATGCTTATTTTTTTGGAGAGTTTAATTCATTTTCAAGACACATTGCAGACAGATGTTTTATTATTGGATGTTCATTAATTTCTAGCACCTCAGCATAGTTCAAACTCGACGGAAACTCGACGGAGTCGAGTTCTTCTCAACAGAGGAGAAATGATGGGGAACGGAAAGGATTATCTATAGATTATTTGTATTTGATAGGAGATTTGAATCTTGTAAATTTTAATTATTTAGATTTAGGTTTAAATTTTAATTGTTTAGATATGATAGTTTGAATAAGATTTGATCAAATAGGATTAGTTTAAACAAGATTTGGTTAGATATGATTAGTTTTAAAAAATTTTGGTTAAATTTTTTAATTAGAACTGTTATATTTTATTCTTATCTTTTGTATTTCAGTAGTCTATTTATAGGCCTTTAACTGGTATTTTAAAAAATTGAATGATTGAATAACAAATTATTTCTTAGAATTTGTGTGGATTTCAATCCAACCCTAGGTCCGGATTCTTAGGTGCCTTTAGGTGCAAATTTGTAAAAATTTGTTCATGTTTATCCTGCATCAATTTTACTATTTTTAGTTCTCCGTCATTACTTTTTGTTCTCCATCGCTCTTGCATTTAATATACTCTTTCAATTTTTTTTTCATTCAAACAAATTCAATTTAGATATTTATCTAGTATGATTTAAATATATTAATCATTGTTGTACTACTAAGGTCGTTGTGCTACTGTTGTTATGTTTAATAGTGTGTTTAGGAGTGAGTAATTTGCAAGTTATCTTTATGGATGCATTTGAATCTTTAATTTGTGAAGGAAAAAAGGGGAGAAAATGAATTTGTTAAAGCTAATTTTCACTCTCTTTTTTCCCTTGCTTACCCCCTGCCTCCCAAAAAAATCTTCATAAATTAAAAACTAAGCACGGGCTAATTCAAAAGGCCTTGCAATTCACTTTTTCAAAATGCAGAACATATGCTTTCGCAATAATATGCTTACAAACAACTCATTTTCATATTAGTATAGATATATCAATGCAGTGTGTTTTAAAAAGATTTCAAACTCTCAATTTTAATTTTTAGAGAAATAATATCTCTCCATCATGTATTTTTTCAACATAAGCCAAATAAATGTACTTTTTATATTTCTCCTGTTATTAGGAATTAAAAAGGGTATAAAATTTTGACCGAAAAAGAAAAAAAAAATTGAATAAAACGAAAAAAGCATACGTAGCATGATTTTTTTGGCTTTTTTGTGTGTTTTTTCATTTTTATTGAACTTTTTGAACTTTAGTCCAAATAAATATATATTTTTTAAATTTCTTTCGTAATGAGATATTCAAAAAGTTAAAAACTTAAACAATAAAATAATTAGAAAAAAAAAAATCCAAAAAAAAAATCCTTAGGTTTTTATACCAAAGGAAGGCTTCCTTTTCTCTATCTACTATTCCTAAATTCGGAAAACAAAATCTCCGCAGCATCCCCATTCACGCCATCATCTCCGGCTCCCCAACGCTCCCTAGCGTCTCTCTCCCCTCAAATCCCAATTTCTCTTCTTCTTCCCTAATCCCAAATTCCCAAGAATCCCCCCCCTCCCCCTCTCTCTGGACATATACACTAAACTCCCTCTATCTCACTCTCTCCCCTGCAAAGATTTGCCGGTGGATAATTGTCAGTCCACCGATCGAAGACAATCGTGATAATCCAGCCATTGACGAAATATATATATATATATATATATATATATATATATATATATACTCTCTCTTTAACTCGTGCTGTGCTAGAATAAATTAACTATATTTTAAAAATATATTGAATATTTGAATTTGAATTGAATTATTTTAAAAAGTAAGATATGAAAATTATTTATATGAATAAATTATTGAATTGAAGTTATCTTCATGTTTATTTGAATAACAAATTCAAAAATTATTTAATTTATATGTAAGAACATTGATTAAAAAAATTGCAAAATTATTTTAATTTTACTTTAATTTCACTTTTTTTCTTTTATATGAACATAATATAATACTTATCTTCTTTTAAGTTGTTCATTCTAAATTTATTTATAATTTTTAGTGTATATAAACTAATAACATGATTATTGTGTTAGAAAATTCATAGAAAATAAGCCTGAATTTACCTATTTAATAATTATTCTTTATAATCAATATTCAACAAATTTTTTAAAAAATAAAATATGTCGTAGGAGTAGTGTAGTCTGCATTTTGTATTTAGTTTTACTAGTATCTAATTTATTTATGGTAATTAAACCACTAAAAAACAATCACTTTGTATTATTTTTTTTTACTATGCTTGGTTTTATAAAATTCACTTTGCTTAGTTTTATTTTTAGTTTCTTATACCATTAAATTAGTTCATTTGATAGTTAATACATAAAAAAATCCACATAATTTAATCCTAAATCCTTTTTTCTCACTAACTAATTATAATAATACATAAAAATTCACATAAAGTTTAATTTAGAACGGTTAAATGTTATTAACAAATCTTAATGTTGTAAATTACACATTGCAAATCTCAACAATGCATATTATGATAAAAAAATAAAGTTAGAAAATGAAAAAAATTCTCACTAATCTCTTAAAGTCTATGATATATAGTTTAAAAAATAAAAAATTGATAATTAAACATGTTATTTTGTCCAAATAGAGATTAAATAGTAGAATGAATTCGCAAAAGAAAGAAATAAAAAAAAGAGCATCCTCAAACTTTGTTACAAATACATTTAAATTTGTTATAGTTTAATAGTTTTGACAATTAATATTTATATTTGACTTTACCAAAATAGCAAATTAAAGATTTTAAAATAAATCTTTTATTTTATAAAATAATAATAACAATTATAAAAACTTTTTCAAAAACTTTTTAATTTCATAAGCAAATATGGCAAGTAATAAAGCAATAAAAAAATTAAAGAGGTTAGTGAGTGAGAAAATGAACTAGACACCAAGATTTATAGTAGTTCGGCTTCTTCTAAATTTACGTCCACTCCTCAAGACTCCGCTTAAGAATATATCCACTATGATTGAATGCTTTACAGGCGCATTCACAAACCTTTTACAGCTTCAAGTAGTTTTTACAAAACAACCCATATTTTTTCTAAACTAACTTGAGCTCTTTTTTAAAGAGAATCACTCATTCTCTTAAAGGATCAAGGATGACTTACCTTTTATTATAATAAATGAGAGAATCAAAAATTCAATAATTCACCATCTTTACAAATGATTGAAAATACATGAGCAATAAAGAGTGAGAATCAGCTGGAGGAGTAAATGCGCAATAAATGCTTTCTTGAAGATTTTGACTTTTTGATTCAAGCAATAAAATAGTGTCTAGAACTTTGAAACTCTGAAAATCAACTCTTTATATAGCCATCTGAAGTAAATGACCATTGGTGGGTTGGTAGAGACAATTAATACTCTGAAATTTAACCGTTGGAACCAGTGCGGGATTTGAAATCTATCACAGGTGTCGACTCAAAACCATTTTGTGTCGACACAAAATATCTAGGGCTTGGTTCTTCAAGTGGTTGTGTCGACTCA
>JAULJZ010123130.1:0-11148 GCA_032270985.1 Heliamphora pulchella
TTTTATTTTATGAGAATCTTTATGAGTAATGTATGTATATCATTTATTTGTTATGCATGGATGTCCGATATTCTGTAGAGTATTTAATCTGGTGTGTAGAGTACGGTTTACACACAGAAGACTAGATTTTAGATTCTTGCAGAATATAAATTTTATGTTCACAGTTTAGATAGAAATGGGCATACCATCGGTATGACTATGGACAAAGTTTTAGTAGGCCTGTCTTGGTTATAAGGAACATATAATAGCGTCGTCTATTGTTCCGACTCTCTATTCCAGTACACTTTGTGTGTATTGAACGAGACATTTAGGGTAATTAATTTAGTACTTACTACTGGCTATATAAATTAATTCACATCCCAAGGTTATTATGAATAGTGCTTATCCTCTTAATCCGAAAATAATTATTGATTTGCATATATTTAATATTCGTTGTTTTAATTCATTAGATGGTGCGAACTTATATGGGTCTATATTCTCGATGAGTTGAATAGCGATATTATTTATTTGACAAATATTAATTGTTGACGGAATCCACGTCCCGAAAGATCGCGATTGACGATACCCCCTTAAGGATGCTTGTAAGTTTTGACCGGGCCAAACCCTGTAGGTGGATTTAATTATCCGGCGGTCAAATATGTTAAGCTGAAGGGTTTAAGGAATATCAAGATGCTGATTAAATTACATTGTCAGTAATTAAATTTAATTGGCGGGTATTGAAAATCTTAACATGGGGAGAAATGATAAGCATTTAATAACAGGAGCTCAATGCAAGAAGGTCTTGAGATTATGGGTCAGAGTACAATTATAATTTTTTAGTGGTGTGAAATGTAATTCAGTATTTTATAGAAATTGCAGAAACCGCTGAGACTTTTCATAATTGCAAACACCGCCCATAGATATCTGTGTTCCATTAGAAGTCTTACTCATAATTACTCCTCAAATCCCTACTGTAGCCGTATATATATGCGGGTAAACTGAACCAGTTCAGAATGATTTTAATATCATTATTGATATATTATTTTTGTCTTTCAAGACTTAAAATTATATCGGGGGTCTGCTGGTACGAGTTCTCGAAGGATCGTAGCCCACACTACGTTCGAGGATCGCGTAAGGGAATATAGTAGAAGATCTGATTGGAGTTTCAACTCGGAATCAAGTCATAGTTGATGATTAGATCGACAAGAGGTATTCATCTAAATTAACTTCGATTACACGGGTTTTATTTTGATCGTTCTTCGTCAAAATTTTTATCTGGAGCCCATTTCGGCGTTTACCTGTCAAGTTAAATTTTTTACCAATTAATCGTTTTCAAAAACAATGATCTTTGTAGTATTTCCTCCAACATGAGGTGCGGGCACTCATACCTCTTAGGCCCTAGTTTGTTGCACTCAAAGCATACCATGGATGTCGGAGGAGGGCCCCTTGGTCATCCTTGTTGGTACTCTCGGTGGTACGACTTCTTACGAATAAACGTCTGGTTGCTCCTCACCGGTCCTTTCGAGCTGGTACTTCCTTTCTTCTAGTTCCATGTCTTCCTGGAGTCTGCTTGATCTGTCTTAGCTAACAAGGACGCGCGCACTACCTGGGTGTAGGTGGGAAGCTATAAGGATATCACCCTAACTCGGATAGATGGCTCCAAACCCCATTCGATCTTTTGCGCCTTAGATTCTTCGTCTGGTACGATAGTCGTGGCAAAATGGCTCAATTCCTCGAAACGGTTCACATATTGCGTTACAGCCATTTTTCCTTGCTTAAGTTCCAAATATTCTTGGATCTACCCTTGACGAAAAGGGGCTGGGAAGTATTTCTCCAAAAATAGATTTTCAAACTACCCCCACGTCAAAGTCGCTACTTCCTGAGTGTTGGTGACCATAGTCCACCAATGATCGGCTTCTCCTTCCAGCAAGTGGGCAACTAAAGCCACTCGATCGGCCTCAACCTGGACTCCCATCGAGTTGAATAGTTTCTTGACTGCTCTCAACCATTTCTCTACCTCTCTTGGCTCTACTCCCCCTCAAAATGTCGGGGCTCGCTGCCTTCCCAGTTTCGACAGAAACCAGGCTCTGTCACGTTCATGTGGGTGGTTGATGCTATCGGCCAATTCTCATAACACCTGAGCTAGTCCTGGTACCTCATCGTCTGTAGGCTCATTCGCTTGTCGGTGGTTAGGTCTTCTACCCGCCAATCTAAAATAAAAGAAAAAGAGTGCTATGATTCTGGGAGTTATTCTACTCCTTAATTATTTATTATGTTTCGGGATTTATAGAGTTAGGTTGATGATTATAGAACTACTTATAAAGATTTCGGTACCAAATATTTGCATTTCATTTCAACTCGTAGTCAATACAAGTTTGTCAAAAGTTCACACAGTACACATACAATCTTTTAGTTAAAGGAAAAAGTACAAGGCAATCGTGTTAATATCTAAACGAACAATTGTGGATAAAAGTGGCGGACAATTGATTCACATTCTCAGGTCGCCTCGGTGATGTTGTAGCAACGACTCTGCACCTCGACATGCCAGATGTTAGTTGGCCCCATCTGTACTTTATTGGTTATGGTAATCGGAGTCTCTCGATATGTCTCGGGGTCGTCAAAGTTAATGGCCTGTTCACGTGGGTCGATAATTCCTCTCTCGTCTGTTGGCCTCTGACGCTGCATCCATCCAATAGTCAACATGTCCCCCAGTCGCGTCTTGAATCCTGGAGAAAAGTCTAAGCGGTAGAGTTTTCGACTACATTTCTCGATCACGTGTAAGGGTCCCATGTATCGCAAAAAAGCTTCTAGTTTTTTCCACATACACATTTGTTATGGGAAAATACTGGTACACACCCAATCCCCTACATAAAAACCCTGAAACTGTGGACGACTGTAGTAGATGGCTGTATCCATAGCCTCGTCTTCTTCGGACTCGGGCGGAGGTGCCTTAAGCTGATCGTATGGGAAGGCAATCGCTACTTCTTCTTCTTCGTCGTTGTCCCCGTCATCAGCATCGAAATCTTCCTCGTTCGGTTCTTCGTTTGCCTCCAACTCATCACCTTCGTCTTCTAGATTAGCCTGCCATTCCTCTGAAAAAACCCACGCTAAAGGAATAGCATCGATAGGTTCTTGCTCCTCCACGGGTATCTCCTTCGGGTCTTGTTCTAGATCTTCTTCGAGATCTGAGTCTTCAGGTTCCGGTGTTACCCATGGTTCCCCAACCGGCTCTGCGTCAGACGCCATCCTAAGAAAGAAAAGATAGAGAAAATCTTAAGGTAAAGATTTTAAGTTATTAAAATTATATGTGATAAATTATTAGTATAAATATTCTACAGAGTTTCTACGCTACATAACTCGCAATCTCCCATTTTCCAAGGCCTGAAGGCTCACTAAACCTAGGCTCTGTTACCAACTGTGACGCCCCGTCCTCCGGGCACATCGGGACATACGTAACTATAAATAAGGGAGATATTCTAGCCGACCATTCATAATTACATATGATAATTACTACATCATTAACGGTTCAGAATTTGTTCAAAATACTTAGTGATTATAGTCATTCAAAAATTCAACAAAAGTTATAATATGTCCGTGAAAAACTGAACAAAAGATCAAAAAGCAAATATCCTATGTCTTTAAGCGGCACTGTTAGGATCTGCTGGCTCCTGCCATTCTCCCTCTTCCCCAAAATCTTCTTCTTCAACGAACCTGCCTTCCTCAAATGGTTCTTCTTCTTCACTTGTGGCACGAATGCCATGAGCTGGAGCCCAGAAGCAAATTCTCTAAACCGTCTAACAAACTCACAATAAAATATCCTACAATACATATCGTATAATACCCAATACAAATTTAAGGGCAAAGAGATAGACGATTTATCATTTTCAACATGGCAAGCACATAGAAGAATAATTGTGTGAGGGCGTGATGCAGAAGAATGCAATGCAGTAGCCCAACCCAACGTGCTTTCAGATCAATATCATGAATTCCACACCGAGAATTACAGAGTAGACTTAATGGTATATTTGTGATGCCCCGTCCTCCGGACACGTCGAGACATACATAAATATAAATAAAGGAATATTCTAGCTATTCATTCATATTTACATACGTTAGTTATTACATCATAAACGAGTTCTAAACCATTCAAAATTACATAACTATTACAGTTTCGCCAAGAAATTTCAAAAAATACACTAAGCACAAGAAGAATTGAATAGAAGAACAAAAGTAGAGGTCTCGACTCCTCAGAATGCATCAGCGGGATCCACGTGCTCTTGGAACTCGCCTTGTTCTTCAAACTCTTCTTCTTCTACTGAGATGACTTCCTCTAAGAACTCCTCCTCAACTGTGGCACGAATTCCATGAGCCAAGGCATAGAAGCAAAACACTCTAACCTTCTAACTAATCTCACGGCACAAAATTCACCACAACATATACTGTATAACACAAGTATAGTTTATAGTCAAGGAGACAGACAATTTTATGACAAGATAGCAGATAAGTCAATAATCTTGCATATACGAGATGTCATGTATGTAATGTAGATGCTCAACCCAACAGGCACCCAGGTTATAACAGGAATTCCACACCAGAAATCACCAGAGTAGACTTTCAAGGGTTTTTGATCACCAAAGCCATCATCGCGCCTTGTTGTGAATAGTAATCACATCGCTGGGCATCAGGCCACAACTATTTTACTCAATGGCAATGGCGTGGGGTCTGCGCCATACTCCAGGCCAACAAATTCAATATCAATCAATTAGTCATATCAGACATATATCAAGCGATTTGTCCCACCTTAAGACTCATGATGCCTTCGCTGGTGTCAATCCAAAGTCTAAGCTATCAAAATCAGAATGCTAGCGATGAACCCATGGTACCCAACAATATTCATGATAAACCATTTCAAACACTGGGGACACACCCAGGGTGAACAGGGGGAATTCATCCGAAAATATTTTCGAAAATGGCGACCAGGGATGAGGTCTCTAGAGAGATTAAATGCTAAGAAGTTACTTCTTATATAAGCTCTTGTGCATTCATGACCGTTGGAGGTAGGTGGAAGCAATAAATGCCAAAAATCCAACCGTTGAGGTCTGTAGCGAATTTCCATCTGCATCGCAGGTGTCGACACAGACGCCTTTTGGTGTCGACACAAAACGGCTAGGGCGGATCCTTTAAGTGGTTGGGTCGATACATTTCTTTTCAGGGGTCGACACAATTTTTGCAACTTTTCTCAGCAACACAACGGTGTCGACACCTTTGAGTCTAGTGTCAACTTAAGTCTTTTTTGGAGTCGACACTAAATTCTGCAGGAACCCTCAATTCTTTTGTGTCGACACTTTCGGACTTTGGTGTCGACACCAAAATTCTTTAGGCAGGCTTTGGACTTTTGTGTGAACTAATCTTCTATTTTGTGTCGACTCCCAAAATCTATAGGTGGCCTCGGTTCTTTTGTGTCGACACATTTTCTATTTGTGTCAACTCAAATGACCAGATACCAAAAGTGTCGACTCATTTTGAGTTTTGAGAGATTTGGCTCTTTTGTGTTGACACAAAACTTATTTGTGTCGACACTAACTTTTGATACCTGAAAACAACTTCATGAAACTGTTAGGGAGTCAAATCATTTGTTTAACGGTGTTAACACTCTCGATATGTTTCATGTATACTTTGTCTTAAAAGTATTTGACTTAAATTTCAAATGGGTTTAACACAAAATATTCTCTTTCAAGAATATGTAAGTGTTTTAATCCTTTTGAGAATTGAATCATTTCTTTTGGCTAAAGGTGTCAACTCTAATGTTCAAAATGTGTTAACACTTTCTTTTTAGAAATATAAAATATTATCATTTTAAATCCATTTATTCTTAGAAAATAAAATATGAAAATCATTAAAATCAAAATAAAAAAACCCTTGCGGTAACATATATTACGATCTTCAAATATATCAGAACAAGATAAAAAATAACCCCAGATAGCCCTAACCACAGCTGGCCACCAGCCACCGCTGGCTTCAGGTGGCTTTTGCCGCTACCTCGTTGCTCCGTTTTTTACGCTCTTTATACTGAAAAATAGCTCTTCAAAAGTAGTATATTGTGTCAAAAACGAGTCCAAAAATTGTCACGAAAATTGCCGAAAAATAGTCCCAAAGTTGCCTGTGCTGCCACCCGTTTGGGGCTCTTTTCGATGGTGTTTTGGCTCCCATTTTTTTTGGAAAAATAGAACATATATTCAACAACATAATGCTCTGAAGAATGCCTCAAAAATAGTTCCAAAAACCCCCCAAAAATAGCCCTGAAGGGCCGCCGCCGATTTTTTGCACTATTTTGGTGTTGTTTTCCCCACTTTTTGGACTGTTTTTCCAATAGTATTTTACTGCTATTTTATTCTAAAAAATTAGTTCAAAACTAGTTTCTAAAACATCAAAAATTGGCCCCAAACCACCGCCGTGCTATTTTTTAATCCAGCTTTTTTTGTGTTTTTGGGACAGTTTTTAATATTGTTTTTAACCCTAAAAAATGCAGAAAATTATGCTGAAAAATAAGTCAAAAAATCGTGGAAAAACCATCACGATCCGTGGCCCAAAATTCCCGAAACCACCGCTGGTGCCGCTGCTTGTTTTTCGTGTTCTTGGATATTCAATTTGTTCTTAAATATACTAAACTGATATTTAAAAACAAATAATTGCTATTACATCGAAAACTTATGTTCCGTAGGCTGACATTCGATCTAGAAAAAACTTAAACTAGCACGATTAACCCTCGAGTTTAAAAAATTAATTTAATCATCATCCAAACCATTCAATCAAATTTGAAAAATATGATGATCATAAAACTAGGATTAAAACGCCTGCAAAACAAAGTTAGCACAGTTCTAAATCTACCTGACCCCTCGATAAACTGTAAACAAAAAACAAAACAGCTCTGATACCAATTGTTGGAGGCAAAACATCCAAGATTATTATTTTCGTAAACGATTTTTGATCAAAAAATAACTGGATGGGCAATTGCCAAAATGGACTACTGATAAAACTTTTGATGTCGAATGATCAAATAAAACCCATACCACCATAGTTAATTTTGAATAATACCTTTTGGTCGATTCTCCAACATCGATTTTTGATTCCGAGTTGAAACTCCCGTCAGACCTTCTACTGTATTCCCTTATTCGATTCTCGAACGTAGTATGGGCTACGATCCTTCGAGAACTCATACCTGCAGAACTTGGACAACTTTAGTCTCGAAGACAAGTTATGAATATGGTTCAGCCTACCCGCATATTCATAGGGTTATAGCAGAGACCTATGGAGTAATTATGACTTAGACTTCTAGTGTGACAAAGATACCCATCTAGCGGTTTCTACAATTAAGCAAATTTCACAGTGGTATCTGTAATTATGAAAATCTTACAGCGGTTTCTATAATTTTTATAAAACACTAAATTATAGTTTACACCACTAAAGAACTATAATTACACTCTGACCCCATAATCTCAACACCATCTTGCATTGAACTCCTATTATTAAATGTTTAACTCATCTCCTCACGTTAAAATTTTTTATACCCGCCAATTAAATTTAATTACTGACAATTTAATTTAATCGGCTTCTTTAAGTTTGTTAAGCCCTTCCTCTTAACTTATTTGACCGCCGGATAATCAAATCCACTTGTAGGGTTTGGTCCGGTCAAAACTTATAAGCTTCCTTAATGGGGTATCGTCAATCCCAATCTTTCGAGATATGGATTCTGTCAATAATTAATATTCACCATATAAATTATACCACTATCCAACTCATCGAAAATATAAGCCTATATAAGATCGCACCCTCTAATGAATCAAAATAATTAATATTAAATATACACAAATTAATAATTATTTCAAGATTAAGAGTATAAGCACTACTCATAATAACCTTGGGGTGTTACTTAATTTATATAGTCAGTATAAAATTAATTACCCCAATGTGTCATGTTCAATACACACAAAGTGTACTAGCGCATAGAGTCAGAACAATAGACGACGCTATTATTTATTTTTTGTAACCAAGACAGGTCTACTAAAACTTTACACTATAGTCGTACCGATGGTATATTTATTTCCATCTAAATTATGAATAAATACTTATATTATGCAAGAACTTAAAATCTGATCTTCTGTGTGCAAATCGTACTCTACACACCAGATTAAATACTGCACAGAATAAATAACATCTATGCATAATATTAAAGAAATGATATTGTATACATTGCTTATTAAGATTCTCATAAAATTAAAAAAATTAATTTTATTAAAATAAAATTAAATACTAAAATATGATTTTTAGTATACAACCCTAATACTTACCATCTCCATAAAAGTCTTATTTCTTCTTACAGCTACAACATTCTACTATGGAGTGCTTGGTACAGTCAACTGGGATGTAATCCCCTTTGTTGACAAATAGCCCCTAAACTTTTCAAAGAGGCACTCGCCACTACGGTCGGATCGTAATAACTTGATAAATTTACCCAGATGCTTCTCCGTTTATGCCTTCAATTCTTTTAATTTATCAAAGTATTCAGACTTACGGTGCATCAAATAAGTGTATCCATACCTTGAGTAGTCGTCAATAAAAATGACGAAGTACTCAAAGCCTCCTCTTACCCATATAATCATAGAGCCATATAAGTCAAAGTGAACCAGTTTTAACGGTTTTTTTGCTCTCTAGCCTTTAGTCGAAAATGACTTCCTGGTCATTTTACCCTCTAAGTAGAATTCACGGACTGGAAGTGCCTCCGCTTTGAATGAACTCAAATGTCCATCTTCAACCAGTCTATTTATCCTTTTTAGATTAATATAACCCATGCATAAATGCCAAAGATACATTTGGTTCATTAAAGAAGGTTCATTTCTCTTAAATGGTGATTTAGAAGTTTTATTCAATTCATTTAATTGCGGTGTTGGAGAGATAAGAGTAATAACATAAAGATCATCCACCAATATACCAGATTAAATAAATCGTTTATTATTCTTAATAATCACAGAGTTATTAAAATAAACTAAATATCTGTCTTTAACCAATCTAGAAACATAAATTAAATTCTTTCTAATGGAACGTACATAAAGACAATATCTCAATATTAAAAGTCAATCTCTACTAAAACTAAGAATGACATCTCCCACTACAACTACTGCCACCCTTGTATTATTGTCCATATGTAGGTAAATCTCCTTATTACTAAGTTGTTAGGTTTCTTGGAACCCTTACAATAAATTGCAGATATGATTAGTGGCTCCCATATCTACACACCAGATATCGATAAATAATACCGCTAAATATATTTTTACAACTAGTGAACAAAAATTACTTTTGTTGTTCTTCTTGCCAAGATAAATTAGATATTACTTTTTCCAGTGCTGCGCCTAGTTATAGTGAAAACATATGTCTTTCAACTTTTTTATACCAGTACGTAGCCCACTAACTACCATGAAAATCAGGTCACCCTATTTCTGAACTTTTTTCTTCTTCTTGTCTTTCGGCTTAGAGAAAGATCCTTTTTAGGAAACAAACACATTTCTTGGCTTCCTATGAATACCCTCGGCAGTTAAAGCTATATTCAGATTCCTTTTCTAGTCAACATAATTAGAACCCGTAAGTTTGTTTTCTTTGAGTATAGTCGCGAGTGGATTGAAAACTATTTTAATTCTAAGAAACGCATAATTAAAAGCCATTAATTATGATGAGCATCATTGTTTGATAATCACATTCACCACATGCACTAATTTTTCTTTGATCATTAATCCATAAACCACGTGGTGATTAATTCCAAAATCATCTTCATGATAATCCACCATCAACATTCCAAGACTATATGGCTTTGATAATTTCGTCTAGTTCTTCGACTTTGTTCTTCTTCTTCAGTTTATTTTATTTTTCAATTACACATAAAAAACAAAAACTAAAAGACCGAAAAACAATTAATATTTACATTGATCCTATGCCTCATAGGAGTTCACAATCAATCTACCATGACCAACTCTCGTGGTTAAAAAAATTAATAATCACCATTCAAACCATGTAATCAAACATGCAAAATAAATAATAATCATTAAAAGTCAGGATTGCATTGCCTGCGAAACCAAGTTAGCACAATCTAAATATACCTGAAACGATGATAAAATCATAGATAATCGAAGACAGCTTTGATACCAATTGCTAGAGGCAAAACTTTCAAGATCCATTGATTAGGAACATGATTTAAGTTATAAAAAAAAACCTGAACGGGGAAACACCAAAATCTGCTCTAGATTAAAACTTTTTAATGTCAAACGATTAAAATAAACCCGATATATACTTCCAAAATTAGATTAGGGTTATACCTTACGAAATCTGGTAGGATTGATTTCGATTGCTGCAACAACATTTAATCTAGAAACTTTCGCGATTGTAGACTTCAAGTTGAAACTCCAAATCCAAGCCTTCTGCTGTATTTTCGAATGCAAGAGACACGACGTAGTGTGGGCTACAATCCTTGTGTTCTTCAAAACTATGACTAGCCAACTGTAGGATTTGTGAAAACCCTAATTGTAGAGATAACTGCATATATATAGGGCTACAGCAGGGACTTATGGAGTAAATAAGACTTGGGCTTCCAATGTAATTATGAAATTCTGCCTCAACCCAAAACCAATTTCATAAAACATAAATTATAATTCATTTTACTAAAGAATTATAATTGCACTCCCAGCTTTATTCTCAAAATCGTAGTATTCGAGCTTCTATTATTAAATGCTTAATTATTCTCCCCACGTTAATATTACAGATATCCACCGATTAAATTAAATTATTAATAATTATATTTAATTGGTTTCTTCAAAAATTTCTTAAGTCATTCCGCTTAACTTATTTGACTGTCAGATTATAAAATGCACGTGCAGTGTTTGGCTCGATTAAAACTTATAAGCTTTCTTTAGAAGGTATCATCAATCTCGATTTTTCAAGACGTGAATTCCGTCAATAATTAATATTCACCATATAATAAATATCACTATCCAACTCACCGGGATTATAGAGCCATACAAGATCGCACCCTCTAATAAATCAAAATAACAAATATTAAATATACGCAAATAATAATTATTTTGAGATTAAGAGTATAAGCAATTATAATAATAATGAGGTGTA
>JAULJZ010123141.1:0-11148 GCA_032270985.1 Heliamphora pulchella
AGATAATGTACAGTACTTTGAGTCGTCAATGGTTGAGATTTCCTCCATGAGATCAACAATACCGATGAGTTGGGTACATGCATTATTTGTCCAATGATTGATAATCAGCTGACGGAAACTATGTCTGATTCCGGTTGAGGAGTTCCCTATCGTGTGCTTTGCTTATAGGTTTGACTATGTTAAACCTGTAGAGTGGATCTTCAGATCCGGCATACCAAAATGTTAAGCAGTGCGGTTGCGAGGAGAAGAGGATATTAAATTGGGTTGTCAGTAACCTAATTTATTTATCGGCAATCTATATCATAAACGTGGGGATAATTCAGTGTATTTGATAGTTAGAAACTCAAGACATAATTTGAGTTAGGGCCGGGAGTTCAGTCAGGGCCTTTAGTGGAATAAGTTCTGGTTCGTACGGGAAAGGATCTAACTCGGGGACAGAGTTAGGGATATCCGATTCTCTTGTGCGGTTAGCCCGAGTTCTATACTTCCTCGTGATCCCTCACGTAGCTCATAATACGCACAGATATTTTTTCTTATTGGTTTTGGTAATTATTTAATTTAATTGAAATGCCGATTTTGCCGCCAGGGATATTCGGAAATTAAATTAAATTAATGACGGGCGATTTTAGTATTTGCGGCAAGGGACATTCGGAAATTAATTAAATTAAAAAATAGTTTGCTTCCTAAGTGGCCTGCCCTAGGAGATGATGGGATTGATTATTTATGTTAAGTATATCTCTTTATATCCTTTTAGGAAAGAGAGTTTATACTTAATATAATTTTGATATGTTCTTATATATTAAAAGGAGGCTCATTATTGAAACCCTAACCCTAATTCTCCCACCAAGCCGCCGCCCCCCTCTCCTCTTAGGCAATTAATTTTTCCTTATAGAGATTATTGTGTAAGGAGAAACCAAAAGGAGGAAGAACATTTTGATCGAAATTGGTGCCCACACATCGTGATCGTCGTAGTGCGTTCGGGATATGTATGAGAAGGTTGCAAGGTCATCTTTAACGTATTCGGGACTTCTTGAAACTTTTTGACAAGTTTCATAAAGGTATTAAACTATAGAAATAATTATAGTTTTCATTTTTCATGAAAATCGCATACGTCGTTTTTTACGGTCACGACGTCGATTCATAAAAATCAATTTTTTTCTGCTACGCGGCTCCCTCACCAACATATCAACCTAATCGATATATGTTCTTGGGAGAGTCATTTGACAAGATCTCGACAGAACTAGATATCGAGCCCTATAACTACAATGAAGCACTAAAAGACAAAGATGTAGATCTTTGGCAAAGAACTATGAATTCAGAAATGGAATCTATGTATTCCAATCAGGTTTGGAAACTTATAGAACCACCCGAATGGATAAAACCCATTGGATGCAAGTGGATCTACAAGAGGAAGAGAGGAGCAGACAGGAAGGTTGAAACCTTCAAAGCTAGGCTTGTTGCTAAAGGGTTCACTCAGAAAGAAGAGATCGACTATGAGGAAACCTTTTAGCTGGTAGCTATGCTTAAGTCTATCCGGA
This sequence comes from Heliamphora pulchella, assembly GCA_032270985.1. NCBI lineage: Eukaryota > Viridiplantae > Streptophyta > Magnoliopsida > Ericales > Sarraceniaceae > Heliamphora > Heliamphora pulchella. The sequence goes on from JAULJZ010123141.1 coordinate 1,539, forward strand.
TTCTCTTATCCTTTGCCGCATATTTCGATTACGAAATCTGACAAATAGATGTCAAGATAGCTTTTCTTAATGGAAGTCTTGACGAGTATATCTATACGATACAACAAGACGAATTCATTCCGAAGGGTCAGGAGCACATGTTGTGCAAGCTTAAGAGATCCATTTATGGACTTAAACAGATGTCAAGGTCTTGGAACACTCGGTTTGATCAAGCTATAAAGTCTTATAATTTTGATCAAAGTTTAGATGAATCCTATGTGTACAAGAAGCGTAACGGAAGCGTGTTGATCTTCCTAGTACTTTATGTTGACGATATCTTGCTCATTGAAAACTATGTGGGGGTATTATCTACGGTTAAAATATAGTTATCTGAGCAATTCGATATGAAGGACTTGAGAGAAGCCAGTCACATCCTTGGGATCAAGCTTGTGTGAGATCAAAAACAAAGGATGTTGAGCTTATCACAAGCAAAGTATATCGATGATATTCTTACTCATTTTAACATGCAGGATTCCAAGAAAGGATTTCTCCCTTTCAGGCATGGAATCACTCTATCCAAGGATCAGTGTCCTAAGACACCTAATGAGATAGAGAAAATGAAAGCGGTTCCTTATGCTTCGGTAGTAGGAAGCCTCATGTACGCTATGCTTTGCACTAGACCCGACATCTGCTTTGCTGTTGGCATGGTTAGTAGATATCAGTCTAACTAGGGCAAGAGCATTAGATTACGGTAAAGAATATAGTTAAGTACCTGAAAAGGACTAAGAATTATATATTTTGTTACCAGGCAGACAGTCCAGCATCTTTGGGGTACACAGACTCAAATTTCTGGTCTGACAAGGATTCTCGTAAGTCTACCATAGGATATGTGTTTACCTTAGGAGGTCGAGCTATAAGTTGGAGGAGTATCAACTACTCCTGCATTGCGAATTCCACTATGGAGGCCGAGTATGTGGCAGCTTCTGAAGAAGCCAAGGAGGCCATTTGGCTCAGGAACTTCCTGATTGATCTAGATGTGTTACCTTCAATTCAGTTGGCTATTACACTTTACTGTGATAATAGCGGAGTGGTTGCAAACTCGAAGGTGCCAAGGGTCCATTAGAAATGCAAGCACATTGAGCGTAAGTATCACCTGATACGATAAATTGTACAGAGAGGTCATATTGCTGTGACCAAGATTGCATCAAGAGACAATCTTGCAGATCCTTTTACGAAGAGCTTACCGGCTAAAACTTTTGATAGACATGTAAAGGGCATTGGTATCAGATGTATGGCAGCATGGTTTTAAGTATATGTGGAAAATTGTTTGGGTTGGTATACTAAAAATCAAATTTTTAGTTTTTAATTTTATTTTAATAAAATTAATTTTTTATTTTATGAGAATCTTTATTAACAATGTATATATATCATTTCTTTATTATACATGGATGTCTAATAATCTGTGTAGTATTTAATCTGGTATGTAGAGTACGGCTTGCATACAGAAGATCATATTTTAGGTTCTTGCAGAATATAAGTTTTGTATTCATAGTTTAGATAGAAATGGACATACCATCGGTACAACTGTGGCACATAGTTTTAGTAGGCCTGTCTTAGTTACGGGGAACAGATAATAGCGTCGTCTATTATTTCGACTCTCTGTGCCAGTAGACTTTGCATGTATTGAACGGAACATTTCGGATAATTAATTTTATACTGACTATATAAATTAATTCACACCCCAAGGTTATTATGAATAGTATTTATCCTCTTAATCATGAAATAATTATTAATTTGCGTATATTTAATATTCGTTGTTTTGATTTACTAGAGGGTGAGATCTTATATGGGTTTATATTCCCGGTGAGTTGGATATCGGTATTATTTATATGAAAAATATTAATTATTGACAGAATTCACGTCCCGAAAGATCGGGATTGACGATACCCCCTGAAGGATGCTTATAAGTTTTGACCGGGTCAAACCCTGCAAATGGATTTTATTATTCGGCAGTTAAATAAGTTAAGCGAAAGGGTTTAAAGAATATCTAGATGCTGATTAAATTAAATTGTCAGTAATTAAATTTAATTGGCAGGTATCGTGAATCTTAACGTAAGGAAAAATGGTAAACATTTAGTAACAGAAGCTCAATGCTAGACGGTCTTGAGATTATGGGTTAGAGTACAATTATAGTTCTTTAGTGGTGTGAACTGTAATTCAGTGTTTTATGAAAATTACAAAAATCGCTAGTAGGTATCTGTGTTCCACTGGAAGTCTTACTCATAATTACTTCCCAGGTCCCTGCTGTAGCCTTATATATATATACGGGTAGACTTAACTAGTTTTATAGATGATATCATATTTTTTCTTTCAAGACTAAAAGATATCTGGGTTCTGCCAGTACGAGTTCTTGATAGTCCGTAGCCCACACAATGTTCGAGAATCGCGTAAGAGAATACAGTAGAAGATTTGACAGAAGTTTTAAGTCGGAATCAAATCATAGTTGAAGAATCAATCGTTAAAAGGTATTCTTCTAAATTAACTTTGGTTGCATGGGTTTTATTTTGATCGTCCGTCGTCAAAAGTTTTATGTGGAGCCTGTTTCGGCGTTTGCCCATCCAGCTAATTTTTCACCAAAATTCGTTTACGAAAATAATGATCTTAGTAGTTTTGCCTCCAACACTTGGGATTAAGCTTGTGCAAGATCAGAAACAAAGAATATTGGGCTTATCACATGCAAAGTATATCGATGATATCCATACTCGTTTTAGCATGCCGGATTTCAAGAAAGACTTTCTCCCTTTCAGGCACGGAATCAATCTATCCAAGTATCAGTGTCCTAAGGCACCTGATGAGATAGAGAAGGTGAAGGTAGTTCCTTATGCTTCGACAGTAGGAAGCCCAATGTATACTATGCTTCGCACTTAACCTAACATCTGCTTTGCAATTGGTTTGGTTAGTAGATATCAGTCTAACTTAGGGTAGGAGCATTGGACTACGGTAAAGAATATAATCAAGTACTTGAAAAGGACAAAAGATTATATGTCGATTTACCGGGTAGATAGTCTAGTACCTTTAAGGTACACAGATTCAGATTTCTAGTCAGATAAAAATTTCCGTAAATCTACTTTAGGATATGTGTTTACCTTCGGAGGTAGAGTTATTAGTTGGAGGAGTATCAAACAATCTCACATTACTGATTCCACTATGGAGGTCGAGTACGTGGAAGCTTCTGAAGCAGCCAAGGAGACCGTTTGGCTCAGGAATTTCCTATTGGATCTAGACGTAGTCCCTTCAGTTCAGTTGTTTATTACACTTTATTGTGATAATAGCGGAGCTGTTGCAAACTCGAAGGAACCAAGAGTCCATAAGAAAGAAAAGCACATTAAGCATAAGTATCACCTGATACAAGAAATTGTACAAAGTGGTGATATTACTGTGACCAAGATTGCATCAGGAGACAACCTTGCAGATCCTTTTACAAAGAGCTTACCGGCTAAGAATTTTAATAGTCATGTAGAGGATATGGGAGTCAGATGTATGGAAGCCTGGTTTTGAGTATAAGTGGGAGATTGTTAGGGTTGTATACTAAAAACTTTGATTAATATTTTGGTTTTATTATTTAATTTTATTTTTTAATAAAATTAATTTTTTATTTTATGAGAATCTTAATGAGCAATGTATGTAATATTATTTCTTTAATGTTATGCATGGATGTCTTTTATTCTGTACAGTATTTAATCTAATGTGTAGAGTAAGACTTGTACACAAAAGATCAGATTTTAGATTCTTACAGAATATAAGTCTTATGTTCACAGTTTAAACGAAAATGAATATACCATCAGTACGATTGTAGCATAGAGTTTTAGTAGACTTGTCTTGGGTACAGAAAATAGATAATAGTGTCGTCTATTATTTCGATTCTTTGTGCTAGTACACTTTGTGTGTATTGAATAAGGCACATTAGGGTAATTAATTTTTTACTCACTATATAAATTAACTCACACCCCAAGATTAATTTGAATAGTGCTTATGCTATTATTCCTAAAATAATTATTGATTTGTTTATATTTAATATTTATTATTTTGATTTATTAGAGGGTGCGATCTTATATAGGTCTATATTCCCAGTGAGTTGGATAGCGGCATTATTTATATGGTGAATATTAATTATTAATAGAATTCATATCTCGAATGATCGAGATTGACGATACACCCAAATTTTTAAGTTTTAATCGGGCCAAATCATGCAGGTAGATTTGATTATCGGGCAGTGAAATAAGTTAAGCGGAATGGCTTCAGGAATTTAAAAATGCCGATTAAATTAAATTGTCAGTAATTAAATTTAATTAGCAGGTATCAAAAATCTTAACTTGGGAAGATAAGTTAAGGATTTAGTAATAGGAGTTTAATGCATAATGGTATTGAGATTATGGCTTAGAGTGCAATTATAGTTTTTTAGTGGTAAGAACTGTAATTTAGTATTTTATGAAAATTACAGAAACTGCTACAAAGATTTCATAATTACAGATACTGTTGAGAGGTTTGCTTAATCGCAAAAATTGCTGGATTTGTATTTGTGTTACACTAGAAGTCTTCGTCATAATTACTCCACAAGTTCCTGCCGTAGCCCTATAAATATGCGGGTAGGCTGAACTAAATTCATAACTTATCTTTAAGACTAAAGCTGACCAAATTCTGCCGGTACAAGTTCTCGAAAGTTCGTAAGCTACACTACGATTGAGAATCGCATAAGAGAATACAGTAGAAGGCTTGACATGGGCTTCAACTCGGAATCAAAATCGTAGTTAGAGAATCAATTAAAAAAAAAGGTATTTTTCTAAATTAACTGTGGTTGCATAGGTTTTTATTTTGATCGTTCGACATCAAAAGTTTTGTCTAGAGTCCATTTCGACGTTTGCTCCTCCAGTTAATTTTTATCGAAAATTGTTTATAAAAATAATAATCTTGGTAATTTTGTCTCTAATAGGCTGTAGCAACATATTTGCGGTTATGACAAAATAAGCCACAAAACATATGGCTGTGACAAATTTAAGGTTATTACGAAGAACATAATGAAAAATCTCACGACTGTGACAAAGAAAAGTCGCGGCCATGGTTTTAAGGGCTCCAAACAAGATATAAACATTGCACAATGCTTAAAACAGACTCAAATGGATAGGATATATAGGACGGAGACCATAACCCATTTGTTTTGGGTTAGATCTACCATCCTCCATCCTCCATGCGAATAATAACTCAAAATAGAATGTACAAAATAGAAAAAATGAATGAAAAAGTACATAAAGACACTTTTCATGTCACTGGCTTCATAAAACCTCACGGCCGTAGCAAGAGGATATGGCGGCCGTGAAAAATATGGAGATAAAACATGCGGCCGTTATAAACTAACTAGCGGCTGTGACTGTGAGGTTTACAAAACATCCGACTATGGTATTTAATGCTCACGGCCGTCATGTTTTTATAACCACGTAAGATACATAAATGGATAGCCCACTTGATCTAGGCAAGACCTACCATTCATTAACCAAACAAGAAAATAAAGTAAGGTGCAGAAAAGAGAGAATGCTAAATAAGATAATAAAAGGTGAGAAAATCTAAAAATAAATGAATATCAAAGGGTTTTGAAAGGGGTTTTCGTGTTTTTGGCCTTGAAATAAACATTACGGCCGTGACAATAGAATGTTGCGGCCATGAGTAAAGAAGGCAAAAATATACCGGTAAGAAACACACGTCCGTGACTGTAGGCTTAACAAAATTGGCGGCCGTGACATTAGAAGATCGCGGCCGTCATGTTTTAGAACCTCAGAAAGTTTTTGAAGTGCTCAGTGTGTGTGAGTGTCGAAACAAAATAGAAACAACTGTAAATATATGAAATAGAGAGCTATAAATACACTATTTATGATGAAAAAGTAAGGGAACTAACGCCTGCATTGAAATAAATGGTAAATAGGCAATAAAACAATGGAAACTTTATCCACGACACCCGCGGGGGAAGAAAATTAAGGTTTATAGAAGAGTCGTGGTTCCTAAGGTTACCTGGTGCGAATATCCACCTCGAATGAGCTCTCGAGGGTGAGAATAGACTATCTCCAAGCCAATACGAGCTTCAAGAGCCCCTCCAATGCAAGAAGGAACATGAACAAGGCTCGAGAAGTATGGAATGAATAAGAGAATATCGAGTGGGGGAGTATTTGGGCAGACTTTTGATATCTAGGTCTTTCTCTCTTTGTTACTCTTGGAAACGCCGCCTATGTATAGGCAAGGTGAGTAACACAGACCCCCTCTGGGATGCTGCCATCTTCCAAAAAGGGGTAATAGTGACGGCCACTACCTTTTTACTTTTTTCCACAGCGATGGCCGCTTCTTTTATGGTGATAAAAAGGACAGCCGTCGCGGCTAAGATAAAAAGATGCGACCGTGACAAAGGAAGTCATGACCTAGTTTAGGGTTTGCAAAAAGGTCACGGCCATGACATAAAAGTCACATCCAGGATGTTGTTTGGTGGTTTTCTTAGGTTTTGAGCCATATTCGTTATTTTTCTTGCTTGAGAGTATCTTTGAGCATGATTCTCATACTTTCGTCATTGGAGCACATTCGAGACGGGTGCCTAAGATTTGGCTTGGTCAGATTGGGGCGTCTGCACCATTGAAACGTTATCTGATCACACAGTTGCTCTCGACATTCGAGTAGTTGTTTGATGTAGGGGTTTAAATAGAAGATGTAATCTAGTGTGGTGATATCGATGAGGCCAAGCCGAGCCAAAAGCTGATAAGACCTTATTCATCCAACAACAAAAACCATACCACCTCTTCTACTAACCCCGTATCTCTATCTAACAAGGTGAATTTGCTAAACCCCCAATCAGATCGACAAAATTCTTCATCTTCATCACCTCCTGCCAGAAATAACCAGCTGTCACAGCCGAAAATGCCAAGGGGAGTTTTCACTTTTCTTAATATCTCTCTGACCACGGCTCTGAATCGATTTATCGAGAAAGGACTGATAAAGCTTTTTGATCCAATGCCGTCTCCTTTATCTTTACCGTCACGCTACGATCCCTCCCAATATTGCTCATACTATTAGAGCCACGAACACCCGACCGACAACTGTTTGAGACTCCGCCATAAAATTCAGGATCTCATTGATAATAAGGTCATCCCACCTCCATCTACTGTCCCAAAACCGAATATCACAGCTAGTTTTAGATTCTTGTAATTTGCATGATTCAAGTCTTGAGTCAGAGTCTGAGTCTTGTAAGTTTATGCCTTGTTCTGATTAGTTGGATATCGAGTCGAAGGGCACGTCTATCTGTGCACCCTCTTCTTTTGCTTTTGATTTTGTAATCCCTGCTCTATTTGATATCAATGAAATAAACGAAGCTTCTGATTATTCGGCATTGCTTGATTTATTTTGTACACTTTCTAATGATTTTGAATTCGAAAGGGATGTCCCCAAAGAATTAAAAACTTTAATAAAAAGATAAGAAGAAATGCGTGCCCAACTAATAACTAAAAAACATTGTCAACTAATCTGGGTAATGAAACTAATCCACAAATTGTCTAAATCGGTTCTTCATTATATTTAGTTAAACGTAAGCAATTAAAAACTTTATTAAAGGAATTCAAATACGTCTTTGCATGGTCTTACGAGGATATGCCCGGTATTGATCCTGAGATCGTCCAACACCATATCCCTTTGTATCCCGATGCCAAACTGGTAAAATAAAAATTGAGACGGATACAACCAAAATAGGTACTGAAGATCAAAGAAGAAGTAACCGAGCAGAATAGTGCTGGTTCCCTTATAGTAGTTGAATATCCAAAGTGGGTGGTGAATATTGTACCGGTCATGAAGAAGGATAGACGTATCAAAGTTTGTGTGGATTTTTGAGATCTGAACATAGCTAGAGGATGACTTTTCACTACCGTACATTGACGTCTTGGTGGACAGTATAGTGGGGCACACCCTCTTGTCATTCATAGATGGTTTCTCTAGGTACAATCAGATCTTAATGGAACCCAGTGACAGAGAAAAGACGACATTCACTACATCTTGGGGCACCTACTATTATAGTGTGATGCCATTTGGTTTGAAGAATGCAGGGGCAACTTATCAAAGCGCTACCACTACCTTGTTACATGATATGAAACATAAGGAAGTCGAGGTATATGTGGGCAACATGATTGTTAAGTCCAAAGATCGAGACAGCTGTCACGCTCCAAACACCAGGGTCACTCGAAAGCCCACCAAAATACCGTTTGAGAAAATAAGATTTGTAGTTGAAAAACCATCAACTCAAAAATATATATCATTTGGATAAAAATCCCCACAGTTTAACTCTTATAAACTGTAAATATGCATTCTCATACATGAATAAATATATCGACTCAAGGCGTACAAAACCAGCCTTCTGAGACAGGCGTCACATGAATAAGTACATGTCCAAAACAGAAAACTATAACTAGTCTTCCGCCACCACAGGAATCTAGGTCAACTCCTCATGCTCACCTGAAAAGGTTTTACAGCAAAATCCCACACCGTGAGCCGAAGCCCAATAGAACATAGACAATAAAAACTGTAAAGCAAACTATGCAATTACACACACACAGGCTCAACCACAAGAGCCAAAAAGGTTTTTCTTCCAAAATTACAAGTTTTTCATCAGACTAGCACGAGTCTCAAAAAGGTTTTATCTCATAAAACTCCATATTTTTCATCCTTCAAACTATGCATATCATCCTAACAAATATCATGCCACAGTTAAGGGAAAGTTATAAAAATACAGAAAGCTCCACTCAGGCCACATAGCCGAGGAGAAAAGATCAAATGTAATCCTACGTACCAACTCTATCACACGGACAAAGGTAACAACTATAGACTCCTGTCCATTATCTTAGTCCTGAACCACTTAAGGCCTGCTAGATAATGACAAGTTTTATACGGAGTCACAACAATAAAGCCACTCACTGGGCAACATACTTCTTTACGAATTTTCACGACCGTTAGACGAAGCTAACCAAACTACGTATACGGGGATTAACTCGAGGGACCATAGCGAACCCACTCTGTGCACGTTTTTAGACTTCCACCAAGGAGCAATAGAAGCCCAACTCAAAACCATACACTGTCACTGTACATCTATGGAAACATTTAGAAACCTACCATAACTCAACTACCAAAACCCACAAAACAGTTTATACACCACACGTATAAAAAGAGATCTAATCCATCAACATGGAGATCTAAAACCATTTTCAACAAAACGTTTAAGAATTGAGACTCAATCTCGCGGGTTAGCTCCAAACCTCCAAAAAGACGTTTTTCACCATTTTCACAAAACACCTCATTTTCAAACCTCCTTTTGAAAACTACGAATATCACGTACCTGAATCACGTATACAACCACAAAAGGCGTAAAAATCTACTTTTACCTAAAACCAAGGTTTACACATCAAAATCACATTTGATGTATTTTTAGCTTGGTGAAAACATATATAATTACATATATCACCCTTATACAGCAGTAGGGGCTAGAATCCTACCTCGGAGAGTCAAGAACTCGACGTCTCAAAACTAAACGGCGTCAGAACGAGAATCTGACCAGATT